>JAWMAG010000013.1:23082500-23260000 GCA_037013455.1 Ceratitis rosa | reverse complement strand
TAAATACAATTCTTTACCACCGAACAGCCACACAGACACAAATACATACACATGTTTTTATTATCATTCCAGTGTGTTCCTTCTTTTTTAATGTCTAGCAGCGGTTTTTGTTACGCTTAATGAAATGTTTGGTATGTACATACATACGAGTGTAGGTAAAGTGAATAAAAATGACGGCGTTGAGGAGTGTAAGTATGGGGTTGTATAAAAATCTACAGCACAGAGAGTGAGAGAGAGAGAGAGAGAGGTGCATGTAATCACAATATACGCGAGCGTAAATACTCGTTAGCATTATCTCACACACATACACATACAAACTCGCACGCACACCCGCTGAAACTCCGAAATGCCAATTAGCTATGCAGACAACAAATAAAGCGACAGGTGAAGCTTTTGTGTACGTGAGTATGTATGTGTGTATGTCTATAATTTTTTATATACACACAATAAAGGTATTTTTTTTTAAATTTATTTTTTATATTATTCCATTTTTGAATATGCAATCTTTTAACATTTTGTTTGCATATCATCAGCGTTTTAAAATTTCAAAAATTTGTTATTCAAACAAGCCGATTTAATTAAAAAAATTGACAGTTTTCTGTAGGGACTTCCAAATCTTTAAAGGATGGAAAGGATTTTGAATATTTAAATAATTTCAGAGTTTAAAATGAAAACTAATGAAAGCTTTTGACGAATTTCCATAGACATATAGAAACTGAAAAACACCTGGGAGTGACCAGAAACGATTATTTTGCACATGGTTCAAGCAGCTCACGACTTCCGGTATTAGACCAAGTATCCAACAAACATCCGTTTGTAGGCGAGCTAAAATGAGAAGGCGAATCCCATTCGGGATTTGAAAAATACCTGTTTTCGAAGCCCGAATATTTGGAAATATTAGATGCAGTACCCGCTGGTGGAAGCAGAGGAAGAGGAAGACCTCCTTTCCGTTGGAAGGATCAGCTGGAGAGCGACCTGTTTTCACTTGGGATTTCCAACTGGCGCCAGGCAGCGAAGAGAAGAGAAGAAGAATATTTATGCATAACGGCAAAGCAATATTTTTTCATAAACATATATTCCAATAAACACCAACACATAGAGACACAAATACAAACTCATTATTTCAAAAGTATTTACAAATGAAATGGCAAGTCCGGCAAGAAGGCAACATTTTTCATACCCCCGCCAACCAAATTAACACCACCACCAGCATGAGCATTTAAGCCAAAAGAGCTGCAGGAAATAACGGCACAAAAATACCTTCCAACAAAAATTTATATTCATGTAAGTGCGTGTGTCTGCATTTGTACGATTATATCATAATTCTCGTTTCATATTACATTTTCGGTATTAATTCAGCTAATTAAGAGAAAATTAATGAATGACCAAGAGCCGAGACCGAAAAAACGAGTGCGAGTAAGTGAAGAAGAAGAATAGAAGGAATAAATAAATATAAAAATGTGGTATGGCAATGAAAAAGTGGCGAATACTACCGGTTGACCAGTGGCAAAGTGGCAAGTAAAAGAAATTTTGACAAAGAATATTAAAAGTTTGTGTGTGTGTGTGTGTGTGCGCCAACAGCTGGTGAGCAACTAATTGCGCGTGAGTCTTATTGCTGCTTCGCTAAATTACAAAAAAACACCGTTGAGAAAAAGAATAACATAACATAAGTGGATACACTCCAAAGATATGACTGCTCTCGGCATTGTCGAGGGAAAATTTTATACTAATTTATGTTGAATAAAAATGAATTAATTTTATGATAATTGTGGCACGTTCAAGTGAGAAGGCAACATTTGAAAAAGCTGAAAAGAACACAAAATGGCCTGAAATTATTAGAAATGTGTAGAAGAAAATATGTGCCCACAGAATGTGTCATAAAGAGGAAATCATGCTCAGTATATGGTAAAACAAACATTTCTTGCTCTTAGTACCCAGGCACTTTTTCCTTCATTTTCACATTTTAGAAAATATTCTTTTCTGAGGTCAAAGCATAAGTTTAACAGATTATAAATGTCTTGTCTGTTGATTTGCTGCCAGAGCACGAATATTTGCAACTGAAATCAACTAACAAGTGCTCAATGCATGGTACACAATATGTTGCTGATAAAAACTGGTTGAAAAGATTTTTGAATTGAAAACTAAAAGGCAAACACACAAATCCGTTGTAAATCGATAGAGTGATAAGGCATACATATAGCAAATACGAGTTGGGTAAAGTTAAGCAAAAGAGAAAAAAAAATATATATTTAAAATTTGTTTTTCTGTACCGAAAACATGCGTATTTTCTTTCGAAAGCTCTAGTAAGCCGCAGCAAATCAGCTTGAGCGGCAAGCTGATAGCAGTCACATAAGGAAAAACAAGTAAGTAGAGGAAAAAAAAACAATTTACTAGCTTAAGAATTCAAATACAGTACTCACTCGAAATAAGTGAACAAAATTAGTCACTCTTTGTTTTAATTAAATATATAATATTTATATACTCGTAGCTTATTTCCAACACAGGTTTGGGAAGTGAAACATATGTATTATTATATCAGAAGTGGAATACCGGATTTTTTATCATTAGACCCTCTATTAGGTTAACTACAGCAAAAAAACTCAGAAGTGCGATATCAAAATAGGCTTAAAATAAGCTCAAACTATATTTCCCAATCTCAGAGAACCATTTTCGTTGGTTAGTAGCATAAGTAAATAGGCAAGGGTATGTTTAGAAGACCACGTGGGCACTTTGTAGTCCAAACTCTAATTATTTTACCTTTTACGAACCTATCTCGGAATATCTACCCAAAAATTATGAGCAAATAGCTCTTATTTTTTCAAAAAAGTATCTAAATTATTAAAAATAAGCGTAGCAGCAGGCTGCCACTGCTAAGCACGACTTCTCCTATTGAGTTCTCTTATCTCCTCTGCTGTCAATTGCTACTAATTTCTTCTTGAATTTTTTTACTCAACCCTACAGTCTGACCTAGAGATTATAATAGATCCCAAATAATAAGGCGCACTCATGAAACTGAGCGCAGTTTGCAATTCGGTAGAATACATCTTCAGAATATGGGTATTTTAGACCCACAAACTGGTTTTTGAAATCAGTAAACTAAAAAGGCTGTTTTCCATAGCTAGAGTTAGTCGATATTGTAGAAGTTCAAGAAATGATCTGTGAGATTAGTGGTTTTCAACATAAAGGGCACGAAGAGGATGAGATGGTTAGTGTAGTAGTGTAGTCTTGGTAGAGTTTGGATAAGTAATTTTTTGGCCTCCTCCAATATTCAGACTATAAATTCTCATATTTTCCTTGAATTTTCACGAGGTAGCTTCCGATTACGCCATTTACGGGAAGTGAGTTAATGAAGGTGGTGACATTTAAAGCACTGAATGGCGTTCGTATAATCAAGCACTTCCTTTTTGATGTGACTGGGGGTAGTTCAGCTTCAATTAAGATCTCAGTCATAGCATTCCTATTTACACAGCATAATATTATTCTACTTAATTGGGTATAGCTTCTTCATCTCCTTCTCGCAACTCTCCGGAATCCAAATTGGTGTAACTTGGCTTATGACCGTCTGACCGACTGACTTGCAATTTGCGGGCAGCGTTTCTTTATCTATACCCCTGGTCCTGCCGGCTAGCGAGTTGAGGATTTTGTTGTGACCCTTTACTCTATTGAAAACCACAGTCGCAAAGGTTATCAACATCCTGGATTGGCCTTTATAGTGAGCTGTCATCGGCATATGAGATCACGCTAACTCTCTCTGGTAGTGGAGGAGCTGCGAAATTGAGAAATTTAAAAAAATATGGAGGGCGCACAACATCACCCAGTGGAGGCTATTGTTTAATTTTTTTGAGTTTATGAGATTTAACTCATTTCTTGCTTTCCATTTCTCTGTTCCCACCATAGATCTGAAGTGTGCCCTTTTAAGATGGGTAGAAAATTGGATGAAAGTCCTTTCCGAGAGACTCACATATTCAAGTTCAACTTTATTTGTGTTTCCTGTACTTCCTGCTTCAGTATAGATATATATGTATGCCCTCGTATGTATGTATTCACTAAGCAAATCGTAACAAATCCGTTTTGTAAGACACTCATGTCGACTGTCAACTGACACAAAGAAAAGGGATATTTGTATGTTAGTATGTAAACTTTTGATTACGCACAACAATGTTGAAGAAAATACACACACATATACAAACTCTTCAAGAAACATATCCCTCAATCACTTAGCTTACTTAGTAGTAGAAGAACTACCGAACGCTGAGCATTTTGTGCGTTTATGCGAAAGGATTGAAATTGTTACTTTTGATGAAAGCAAAACAAAAAAAAAGAAAAAACTTTAAACAAAATACCAAACAAATAAATCAGTTGCGTACAACAAATAACGGTACACATAGTATAAAATATTAGAAGAATTGTAGTTTCTGTGTACAAAAGAAAACAAATCTTCTAACAACCGACCGACGCTCGACACGCAATTGGACGTGTATGTCTGGAGAGAGGGAGGTGGAGAGCGAGAGAGGAACAAGAACATGAACATGGCTGTTGACCGATAGGACACACTCGTACATATATACATACGTGTATATTGTTGTAAGGCAATTCACAGTTACGTTGGCATTGATTTAGTTGTATTGCTTGGGAAAATAAATGTGCAGAGCTTTTGTATTTTGACCTCATTCGAACGGCGTAAAGGTCGGAGGGCGTGCTGTGTAGGGAAACTCGTACGATGGCGTTAAATAAATATATAATTTTGTAGGCTCAATAGAAAATTTGGAGAGTTGAAAAGTTGAGTTGGGAAACTTTTTCTAAACAGTTCTAAAGTTAGAGTGTTGCCATCGGTTGTAAATTTTAAATAAAGAAATTACAAAAGTAAAAATTAAATAACTAAATATGGATATCAACCAAAGGAGAGGTTTAAAAAAGGTTGCGATTGTGAATATTCTCCAAGAGAAATGCCACCTTTCTAGATTTCGATGTTTAAATAATAAGAAAAAAACAAATACATATACCTATAATATAAACGACTTAATACTATAAAGTTATCAAACAACAGTAATTTGGAAGATTGGAATTAAAAAATAATTTCAAAACCAGCGTTGTCACCTGTTTTAATATTTTAAAATAAAAAAAATTTATGAGTTAAACGAACCAATACTGTAAAGTTATCTAGCTATGAATTTTTAGAAAATTAACATATAACAAATTTTTAAAAGCAGCGTTGCCACACCATTTAAAACGTTTAAACAAAAAATGAAATAAAATTATAAATTTTCAAACAGGAAAAATGTGCAAGATAAAACATTTAATACCATAGTTCTCAAACTGCAGATTTTTAAAATATAAACATCTAAGAATATTTTTAAAACCAGCGCTGCCACCTGTTTACGAATTTTCAGTAAAAACTTACGTAAGAGATAAACGTACGTGTATGTATACCGTAAAATTATTTAACCATGGAATTTAGGAAGTTTTACATAAAAAAATGTTTTTAAAACAAGCGTTGCCACTTGTTATAAAATTATCAATAAAAAAAAAATTATATATAATATGATCTAAACGAATTATTACCTAGATTTTTAACTATATTAGAAGAAGAGACTATAAAACACCAAAAAAATTCTGAAGCCGCGTTGCCAACTTAACAAAAAATTGGTACGGCAACAGCAAGTCTGAAACAATGTAAGAAAAACATTGTAAGATATACAAACTTAAAGATTTACTAGAAAAATAATTTGTATTATCAGAGTTGCCACTTGTTTGAAAAGTTTCTTTAAAAAAAATTATAAATGAAGTTTAAAAAAAATGGGCAACAGTTCAAAGTTTTTTTCAGACCGATTTGTAACGAATAAATTTTTTAAAGTGTTGCCCCTTGTTTATAAATTAGAAATAAAAAATAAAAAATTATCATGCAGTTGATGTTTAATAAATTTTTGAAAACGTTGCCACTTGTTTATAAATTAGAAATGAAAAATAAAAAATGGTCATGCAGTTGATTTTTAATTATTTTGATCTTTTTTTTTACTTATTGTTATAATTATAATTTTTCTTTCTTTTTGGCACTTTTTTCCCTATAGGGTCTTAACGACACCCACTCATATGTTACTATACAATCTAACCAAGATTGAGTGCGTCCACTCACCAGCGGAAATCCTTTTTTAACAGCTCTTTTATGCCTCGCAGCCAAACATACATATTTATGTAGGGTTTCAAAGGCTGTCTGCTTACCCTTCCTCTTGACTACTATTAAATATTTCTTAGGCTCTTGTTTGTTTGGCTGCTTGTTTGTATTTTATGGTCACCAAAACGTGACTGAAATGAATTTGGGCGCATTTCAGCTGGCATTGCCTTCCCCTACACAAACACACTCACTCACTCACACACACACACATAAGCATTATTATTTAGTAGAATTCTCGGCACCCAACCAAACAAGATTTTTCAAATGCCTAATCCTTGGTTAGTCTACACGGCACATGTTTGTGTTTAAATGCATGTGTGTTCGAGCGTGTGCACGTATGTGTGTTACTTGTATGTGTCCTGTTTACCCTCAGGAATTTTGTAGCATAATTTATATGTCCATTTCCATTGCCAGCCACACAAATTTCTCTTTCATAGTTGCCATTTTTCTTCACTACTCCTTCGGCCTTTCCTCTTATTCTTCCCTTGATTTGCCTTTTTGTACACTCCCACCCACTCAACAACATCCGTAACTACTTTTTCAATTGTGCCGTCTCTCTCTCTTGCTTCTCTTTTAAGCTCTACTTAGGCTCATTTTTATGCACACCCTTTTCTATTTTGCAAATAATAAAGCAGCAAATCAGTAATCAAAGTCTGTTTTTGTCGAATTTCGTTTATTTGTTCGCTTTGCTTTGAATGAGATGTACAAAAAAAAAAAAAAAGGCTGGCGAAAGGAATGTATAATATTCTTGGTATCCTTACAATAAATGCCTTTTTAGTTAAGCTGCCAATTTAGCATTGCTTTGTTGGATAATTGCATTCTAATGATGCCTATCGTGGCTGAGCCTCCGAAGGTCGTAAATCTTATTTTTGTGGGTTTTCCAAGGCGTTTGAAATGAATCAGCAATAAAAGTGAAAGGATTGTTTTGAAGTGTTAGGAGGAGTCGACGAATTGAATGAATGAAATGATATTAATGAGTATTTAAAATGGTGAGAGGTCCAGCTTGCAGTTGAGCTCATTCGAAAACTAAGACAAACTCAGGTTTAGAATCTACATTTTTGGAGAACGTAAACTTGTAGAATGATATTCCAGTCCATGAACTTATCCTCTATTGCCTTAAAAAGGTATCTAAATTTATTTGTATGTGTGTTATGATCAAATTGTCCGGAACGTTATTCTGAAGACGAAGTGTCCCATGTCCTTTAAGGGTGTTTGAAAGCAGGGTATAGAGCTAAAATTTGAGGTCTATTCAGGCGTACCGATATATTGGCGGCATATATTAAACGTTTGGACTTGGAAGCCAGAGAAGTCTGCAAGGCCAGGTTGCAGAGTTAAAAAAGGGGTGGACGCTGAATATAAATGATATGCTGAAGAACGTAGGCGACGGATGCGGATTGCGGTTGAACATTTGTTCACGAAGATGAGTGATAGACCTTGAGAAAATGGCACAAGGACCTATCCCCTCCTTGTTCCGACAATCGTAGCTCTTTTAAGTATATCAACCAACTTCGCAGCGTCTTCTTAGCAAGCATAGATGGAGCCTCTTAGTTCTTCGGACTTCTGCCGTTGTTGTCATAAAAATTGGAAGCCATTTGGTTCTTTTCGCTGCCCAACATTCTTTCGTGACGAGTTGGAAGTCTACCAAAGCAGCTTGGTAGACGAAGGGACGCGCACAAGCTGGTGGATTGTTGTTGTTGCAACCGCAAAAGTATTCCCCACATTTGGTTTTGGTAATTTTGTCGGTATGAAAAACATTTGGACAAATAAAAGTCGGGACTGTTTCGGTGGAGGCTTTCGACTATATAGACTGAGCCGGCAATTCATGGATTTTACTCGCCTCTTATGATAGGTGTGTATTCTTTTCCCTTCTCCACTGGCGTAGGCACTGTAATTAAAGCTCAATCACTATGTCGTTCTCTGGAAGACTCGGCTTTCCGTCGTTTGTTGCTGTTATCGTCCAAGTCTCCGTTCCATACATCCGTACGGGAATGTTGAGTGACTTATAGAGCTTTGCATCTGTTCATCGAGATAGCGCTTTACGTTTCGATTGCAGTAAGATCCAATACGTGGGTGCGCTGCTGATGATGTTTGATGATAGGAGATGTTTCGTCTTGTTTCGTCTCACATGGCTGTTAAGGCCAATGCGCTTCTGTAGAATGGGTAAAAATGTAGAGGTACACTCAATTGGTAAAGGTCTTTGTCATTCATGTGGTGGTGGGCAGATACATATCTTTGACATATAGTTCCAGCAGCTCACGACTTTCGGCGTGAGAACAAGTATCCTCTGGATGGCCAACAAATCGAGGTAACGTGAGAAGTCGGAACTCGTGTAGCGGTGCGCAGGGTTAGAGAACAATCAGTTGGAAAAATATGCGAAGAAGAAGTACAGCAGGGGTGAAAGCAAAGGAAATAAGAGAGAAATAGCCAACATTGCATTACCCTGTGGTATGAGATTGTTGATTTTACAAACATCAAGGAAGGAAACCCCTTGAAGACGATACGTGGCCTGATATTAGCCCGCCTCAGCAAAAACAACACCGGTTAAAGTGTTTACGTGTTTTCTTGGACCACTGTAATGAAGAGACAGAGATGGTTTTGAGTCGAACTGTTACTAGAGACAAATCTTGGGCTTATCAATATGAACCCTAGTCGAAACAAGACTCCATGCAGTGGCATAGAAAGGGCACAGCATCTCGTAAGAAAATTAAGGTGTCAAACTAGGAAACTCATGGCAATGGTCTTTTGGGACTTTGATGGAATATTATTGATCGATTAAAAAGATAAAGAAGCCTC
Organism: Ceratitis rosa; assembly: GCA_037013455.1. Taxonomy (NCBI): domain Eukaryota; kingdom Metazoa; phylum Arthropoda; class Insecta; order Diptera; family Tephritidae; genus Ceratitis; species Ceratitis rosa. Next base: position 23,251,035 of record JAWMAG010000013.1, on the reverse strand, counting down.
TATAACTATAGAACACTAGGCTTCAATATTAGATTGACTAAACGAAGCTATTAAAAGGAAAAAAAACGTGAAAATTTACGAAAAGTCTATCCGCATTTGGATATTTCTGGGATATTTTGAAACACCCAGCTCAGCTGTGGGAGACTTGGCTCCGAGTAATTATTACTTGTTTCGACAAATGAAAAAAGAGCTTAGCAATTTCAAGTGCAAGCACCGAACAACTTAACGTCACTTCTACTCCTACACAGCACAGTAACGAACTAAAACAAATATTAAAATATAACCGGAGAAAGAACCAACGGAAAATATAAATCCTGAAGAGCTCATTCGCCAAAGCCAATCAATGCAAAATCTCATTGCAAATGCATATTTGATATAAATAGAAGAGCGAAGTGAATGCGAGGAAATTGAAAAATCACACAGAAATGCTACGTAAAGCAACATAAATCAGACGGCGGCGAGTCGTCGGGCTTCAGGTATGCTAAGTAGCGGCATCAACGGCAACAGCGCGTTGAATTGAAGTTGAAGAGCTGAAGCGCTGGGCACTAGAGATTGCTGATCTAACTGTTCGTGTGAGGCAGTGAGAGAGAGAGAGAGAGAGTGAGAGTGAGAGGGAGAGAGAGCTGGCGATGATGGTAAGCAGGTGGCTGAAGTGGACTTTGCGCCAAATGAAAAGTAGCTGTTGCTAACGCCATTTATCTGGACTTTTTGTTGTTGTTGATGTTGCTGTTGTTGAAGTATGGCCAACAACAATCAGCAGCAGACAGTTCTCGTTGTAGCAAATATGCAGCAAATTAAAGATAATGATGATGCAACATCAATCATTTTTCGCAATAACTTTGGACACTTTCACATCAACACATTTACAATCACACATACACAAACACACACAGAGACAGGCACTGCTGGCTCTTGCGCCACAGACAAAAGAACTTTTTGTTTTGTTGCCAACTTTCAAATGAATTGTAACGAAGCTCTTCAGTTGCTGGCAGCAAATTTAATGAGCGTCGAAAGTTTTTGAAAGAAAAAAAATAGGAAGAATCGTGGAAAGTAGCGAGAATATATGGAAATCAATGAGAATTTTGCAACATTAATAATTGTGCTGCATAAATTGCTATTATGCAGACTGAATGAATTTTCTAAAATTTACGGAAAAAAATTAAAACAAAGTGCTGAGAGTGGCCTGAGGAACTGGAAAGAAACAAATATTTAAAGACAATTTTTTATGAAAATTTTTTTTTGACTTTCGTTTGTACTCAGTTTGCTGACAGCTCAACGAATTTACTTAAATATTAATTATTTTCTCGCCACTTTTTTATAGATATGATAGTAAATTTATTTAATAATTTTTAAATAGTTGGCAACATATTTCAAATAAAATTTAGGGGCTAGCCTAGCTAAGACTATTTTATTTGATGTCCATATTGTTCTAATTGACTATATTACATTCTTTAGGTGAAGAGTTGCCACTTATTTAATATTTTTAATTTAAGAAATTGTCAAAATGAGTGAAATAAAATAAAATAAAAATGGTTCTTATAATACAAAATAGGTATACATAGAGGCAAAAAGCGTTGCGAAAACTTACATCAAAAAATATGTTTGAATAGAGTTGCCACTTGCTTGACTTTTTTTAATTTTAAAGAAAAAAAAAATTAAAACTTTATTGAATATCATTAACATTAAAAAAATATATAGTTTGCAAAAATATTTTTATCAGTGTTGCCACTTGTTTCACTTTTTTAATTTTAAAAAATTATGAAATGTATGAAAACTTATAAAATTTCTATGACACCAGTCTGAGTTTAGAAAGCTTATAATGAACATTTTATTTGTGGATTGTTGCCACATTTATTTTATTTAAAAAAATAAATTAAAAAAATTATAAAGGGCAAGCTTGCGACCTGTTGGAAAGCTCTTATGCTTTTAAATTGTTAAAAAATAAATACTTTAGCTGTATAAATCTGAAGGAATAAAAAGGAATTAGGAAGGTAAAAGTTTGGAAAAAGCAGCCACAATTTTTGTATTATTCTCTGGCATTGTTAGAATCAAATAAAGAAAGGATATTGAAAAAATATAAATAAATTATCTTGTAAGGTCTCACATACGAAATACCATTCAAGTCGCCGCAACTTTAATTTTCCACAGAAAATAATGCTATCATTTTGAGTCCAAAAATTTCCATTGAAAAAACGTGAAAATTGCTTTTGACTTTATATGAAGATCAAGAACAGTTGTCATTCATTTCAAATGTTTGGTTGAAATATCAGGCCTTTACATTCAGACACGCACACGCACACACACACACGCACACACACACACATAACTATAACATAACATAGACATGGCTACAACGGGCGAGGACGTCAGTAACGCGTTAAGAGACCAGTTCCCTAAGTTGAACAATGGGGAAACTATAATACTGAAGTCACTGAGGAAAGCTAGAAGTGACACATATACTGCAACCTTAAATCTCCCTATACGAGATGCGAAAATCTTGGTGGAGACGGGACGCATCCGTATAGGATGGGTGAGTTGCAGGGTCAGGGAAGTTGTCAGCCCAACCAGATGCTACCGTTGTCTGGAATTCGGACACATATCAAGAAACTGCAAATCCACAGAAGACCGCAGTGGGATGTGCCTGCGCTGTGGAAAAAAGGGTCATATTGCCAAGCTTTGCGATGCAACACCTAAATGCGTGCTATGCAAAAATGACAATGGTACAGACCACCCCACTGGCAGTTTTAGGTGTCCGGCATATAAAAAGGCGATCACGAATCTTAAGCAATGATTAGATGCTTACAAATCAATTTGAACCACTGTGAGGCGGCTCAAGACCTCCTAAAGCAAACTATCTTTGAACGAAAGATTAATGTTGCACTGATCAGTGAACAGTACCGTCCACCCTCGGGGGGAAGCTGGCTACAGGATAAAATGGGCAAAGCTGCTGTCTGGGCATGTGGCGATCTCCCTTTTGAACAAACCTGTTCTAGCCAGCATGAAGGATTCACTCATGCAAGAGCTGGGGGTGTGCATTTCTACAGTTGCTACGCTCCACCAAGTGAGTCACTGGAAAGTTTTAAAAACATGCTAAGGCGACTAGTAAATGATGCTGCCGGAAAATCGCCGGTCATTATTGCGGGAGATTTCAATGCTTGGGCGGTGGAATGGGGTAGCTCAAAGACCAATGCGCGGGGACAAGCGCTACTTGAAGCCTTCGTTAACCTCGATATAGTGCTACTCAACCAAGGTGGAAAAAACACGTTTCAAAAAGGAAACGCAGGGTCGATCATTGATTTAACCTTCTGCAGCGCCGCGCTACTCAATCGCATCAAATGGGAAATACTGGACGATTTCACGTATAGTGACCACTTTGCAATCTCTATCGTGGTACACCCGCCCCGGAGTATTGCGTTGAAAAACAGAGTCCAAAAAGTACAAAAAGGTGGCTGGAAAACAAAAATGTTAGACAGCAGTATGCTCAGATACATGACAGACCTTCTGCCAGACTCATTTGCCGCAAGTACAAACGCTAGTGCGAACAACTGGGCTAATGAGTTAATGAATTACATTACTAAGATCTGTGATGCATCAATGCCACGGAAAACAAAGGGAAATGGAAGAGCCCCAGTCTATTGGTGGAACCAAGAAATAAAGGAGCTGCGCGCACAGAGTCTTAAGCTGCGGCGACAATATCAAAGGCAAAGGGCAAGGAGTAGTCCCGAATACTTACGCTTACAGATCTTATATAAAAGCAAGCGGGATGAGCTTCAAAAAGCTATCAAGAAGAGCAAGCGGGAGGCTTTTCAAGAACTGATAAGGGACGTCGATGATAATCCCTGGGGTAGCGGATACAACGTTGTACTCAAAAAATTAAAAGTAAGCAACGCTAAACAACCAGTGTGTCCTCAAATGATGAAACACATCGTGGAGGGGTTATTCCCGAAACACGATGAGTATAGTGCACCAAACGAAACAGCGGTGGATGTTGCTGAAATACCACCTATTAGCAACGCCGAAGTGCTTGCAGCGGTAGCAAACATTAAGACAAAAAAGGCCCCAGGCATCGACGGTGTCCCGAATGCTGTTCTCATATATGTTGTTAAGAAAAAGCCAGAACTCTTCAGCAAGTTATTTACAAAGTGTGTCCAAGATGGCATCTTCCCAAAAAGATGGAAGCGACAAAGGCTGGTCCTGCTACCCAAAGGTAAAAAGCCACCAGAAGAGCCGTCATCATACAGGCCTCTGTGTATGTTAGACACAGCAGGTAAGCTATTGGAGGCAGTATTGAGTTCACGGATTCAAGAAACTACGGAAGGAGACCAGGGACTTTCCACTTGGCAGTACGGGTTTAGGAAAAAGCGCTCTACAATTGACTCTGTAGCTGCTGTTTGCGACATAGCTCGCAAAGCCCTTGAAGGCAAAAGATGGTTTGAAGGGACAAAGCAGTACTGCGCCATTATCACGTTAGATGTTAAAAACGCATTTAACTCCGCCAACTGGCAACAAATCATAACGGCAACAAAAAATATGAATGTTCCGGGATATTTAATACGTGTAATCATGAATTATTTTAGTGAAAGAATGCTACTGTATGATACAAACGAGGGCCCGAGGAAATATAAAATAACAGCAGGCGTACCACAAGGATCGGTTCTTGGACCGCTTCTGTGGAATATAATGTACGATGGCATTTTTAAAATAAAAAAACCGGAGGGCGTATCCATCGTGGGGTATGCTGATGACATAGCTATTGTAGTGGTAGCAAAACAATTGGCTGATGCATCAAGAATGTGCAACGAAACCATAGCGTCCGTGAAAGCATGGCTTCTAACAGTAAGACTGGAGTTAGCAGACCACAAAACAGAGGCTTTGCTAATGACCAGCCGGAAAAAGGTAGAGGCCATACAAGTGAGAGTAGGTGGTTGCACAATAGAATCCAGGCCAACCATTAAATATCTCGGAGTCGTTCTGGACCGCCGACTTAGCTTCAAGGAGCATTTGAAATACTCCAGCGAAAAAGCAAGTAAGGTCGGTGCGGCTATCGCAAGACTTATGCCCAATATAGGAGGGCCAAGGCAACAAAGAAGAAAATTACTTGCGAGCGTCAGTTCGTCTATTCTAATGTATGCAGCACCAATCTGGGCAAATGCCACTCTGGTGCCGGCGTATCTGAGAGCACCAGCTGCGGTACATAGATTGACATCGCTAAGGGTATGTAGTGCGTTCGTAACAGTGTCAGACGAAGCCGCAAACCTGCTGGCTGGAAGATGTCCAGTAGATATAGCAGCCAGAGCCGCTTCGGAAGTTAGGCGCAATCCTACTAAGCGAAAAGAAATCATGCAACAATGCATAAATGAGTGGCAGCAAAGGTGGGATTCGTCTCCGAAAGGAAGATGGACGAAGAAGCTGATCCCAAGTGTAAGCAAATGGATCGAAAGACAGCACGGTGAAACTGATTATTATCTCACGCAGTTCCTCACAGGGCATGGCTGCTTTCGTCAATATTTGCATAAGTACACGCACGCAGACACTCCCTATTGTTTGTATTGCAGTGGAGAGACAGAAGACGCAGAGCATACTCTCTTATACTGCAGCCGATTTGAAGATGAGCGCATGCAGCTCAAGCAGTGTATAAGAGGCACATTGACGCCAGAAAACCTCTTGAAGGCAATGATTCTTGAAGAATGTACGTGGATGAGATGCGCAGAAGTTATCGTAGAAATAATGAAGCGACTTAGGGTAGATGATCATATATCACGCCGACTAATGTAGAAAATGTCATGCTAGCTTGGATCGGAAACGACCACGCTTAGTAGCATAATAGCAGAGTGGAGCGGAAACAAGTACTTTCCGCCTGCCCTACTTTGATTCGAGGTACTATAAACGATGGGAATATGGATCGGAAACTAGTCCTTTCCGACCAAGTTTTTAATCGCATTAATGAATCACGGAGCGGAAACTAGGACTTTTCGCCCGTTGTAAAAGAAAATAGGCTGGAGATTTGGCCTCGCCAGCTATTTAAGTAAAGTATGATGCTGAAACGCAGTAACGAGTGAGAGCCATAGTGCTTACCAGCCCCGCGAAGTAATACTTCATTGATAGTTCCGCGGGGAGAGTGGTAGTTGGGGGAGAGGTATTTAGTACGTAGGTGCAACTGTGAGGTTGCAAGTCGTGCATACTGTTAGGCCGGTTTAGCAGTACTCATGAGAGTTTCCTCTTCTCGGGCGTCATCCCAAAAAAAAAAAAAAAAAAAACACACACATAACTATAGCTACATACGTGAAGCTGTGTTTGTTTTTTTTTGTTTCTGTAAGGTAAATAGCCAACATAGTGACCCAAATTCGTGCCTTAATTCCTATGCATAGGCTTGCATTCACTCTTTCACTTTTTTTTTGTTTTTGATAACATGCATACACAAGCGATCTCACATATTGCATACCATAAATGCCTGTTCACTGTCTGGTAAAGGAAACATTTGCTACGACTATTCTCTTTTGCGTAGTGGCAAATCGTAACAAAAACCAACAAACGCGGCTTTAAAATTCTGACAATCAACGGATGCGAAAATGCGAAAAAAATCCAATCAAAAAGAGGGGTGAAGAGAAGAAAAAAAAACAGAAGAAAAAAATAAAAAAAGCGAATTTGGAAAAAAATCTAAAAAATAGCTACTGAAAATGGAACTAAACACAGTCACACGCCTCGTTTGTAGCTGTAAAATATAACAGTTTTTGGGCACTGCCATTCGTAGTTTTCATATATCAAACTCACTTTTATGCCTTTGGCCTGTATTTATGTTTCGGTAGCATTTTTTTTTTTAGTTTTTCTTTCAATGCTGTTGTTGCACGTTGACTATCAAAGAAGAAGAATTTTCGAAATTTATGCATTGTCACAAAAACTTTTCGATATCGACAAATTCTGACTAAAGGAATATTTTAATTTTTATTGAATTCCAGCTGGGCTTTGTTTGAATTTGGTCGAATTTTGTTTACTTTGATTAAGAAATAGTTTTTGTGCGACAGAAGCAATGAAACTTTTCATGATGTTCCGCGAAAACTCAATTTCAGTTAGTGAACATTTCTTTTAATAAATTTCATACCTTTTCTCATATCCGCATTAAAATGTTCGTCTAATTTATTTGAATATTTTCTAAAAGTTGCTTATTTTTCTTATTTCTCGTTTATTTTTAATATTTATTAGTTTTTATTTTTTCAGACGAAAATCAACTGGAAAAGCAAAAAATTATGTAAACATATTATATTTAAATTTAAAGGCTAATTCGTGGAAATTTTTTTTAATTTCAATTTATTTATTTAAAAAATATTTAGAAATTTTTAATTTCTTACTTTAATTTTTTTTTAATATATTGAGAATTTCGAACAGCTGGTAACCTTTTTCAAAAAAAATTAAGCTGCGGTCCGCACAAACCTCATTTACCTTTTATTCATACTAAAAAAATTTATTTGCTTGTCTAAACTACACTGTAAAATTAATCTTCGAAAGGGTGGCAACCCTACTCAAAACAGTGTATAATAATTTTACCCATATTTAGTTTAGCTATTGTTGTGCCATTTTATTTAATCCTTTTTGCCCTGCCTTTGTATTTTAACCATAATTTTATAAACGCATAATTTGAAACAGGTGGCAACTTCCATTTTTTTTTTTTGGCTTCAAACCGTTTGCTAATTTTCACTTTTTTGAGCTTTATTGCTTTTAGGTTTTTTTAGTGTAAAAATTATATAATTTAGCAGAGAATTTTTCAAAAAGGTGACAACGCTTCTCGCAACAAAATTTTATTCTCGTATTTCTAAAAGCTCTTCATTTTCTCATGCTTAATTTTCTGAGCAATTTCATTGGCTTAAAAATTTCAAACAGCTGGCAGCACTTTTGAAGTTAAGCCGTTTGCCTACTTATTTATTTCCAAAACTCCACCAATAAAATTCACTTTTAAGCCGTTAAGTTTTTAAATAAGCAAGTACGTACCTTTTCAAACTCAACTTTTGGAAAACCCTCGCGAAAAAACTCACTTGAACTCCCTTTTTCGGTATTGGGGTGTATATTTCAGCTTTTGCCAATCAAGCTTGATTTGTTGCACGCCTAAATGCATGCAATGAATTTTTAAACAACTGCGCGTGAAAACTTTTGCCTTAACGCTACAGAGATCATGTACTCTCACCTAGAAGCAGCTAGCAAAAATATATTGTAAAACAACAACAATGGCAAGCAAAACGTGTTAAAGTTCAGGACAATTTGTGAAGTGAAACGAAGCGAATGAAAATGAAGCGCTACGCCGCTAGAGAAGAATGAGAAAAAAACAAAACAGGGAATACAAGCAAACGGTATTAAAGTGAGTTAACGTGAGTAAGAGGGGGAAAAAGGAGGAAGAGAAACAGCGTGAAAGTCGTTTGGAATGTTGCAGAGAAATTTTTGGTTGAAAAAAATAAATATGAATAAAAAACAGCAAGTGGCAAAAAAAGGTAAGAAGATTCAAAAAAAAAAGAAAAGAAAACAGAAAAATAAAAATAAAATAAAAAATAAGAAAATAAAAAATTGCATAAAGGCATAAAAAAATGGAAAATAGCAAAAAATAACAGCAAGTAGCTAAATTACTTTGTAAAAATTTTCAAAAACTTTTCCTTTCACATTTTTTCAAGTGTTTACTTTTTTCAATTTTTTTTTTGGTTGAAAAAGTGTTTTTTGTTGCTGCTACGCTTTCCACTTTTTTTTGAGTTTCAGTTGTTGTTTTCGATTTTTTTCTTTAGTGCTCACTTGTTTTCTTAGACGCTTCTGCGCCACCACTTAAACGCAAACGCAACAATTTGTAAATATTTCGCTATGCTAAAGTTCGGTGGAAGTAGCAAAAAGTTGGCTGTAATGGGTGAAAGGAGAAGGAGGCTGTTTGGCTCATGCCGCCAAGTTTGTAAGCAAAAGTGGCGGATCAGTGTTACTAAACATTAGATGGAATAAAATTTACAAAATAACAAAATAGAAACAAAAAAAGATAAAAAAAAATAAAAGAAAAAAATTAAAAAATATTTTGTTGTCTTGTTTTCGCAAACCGTGCGTGTGTATAATAAAACTGTTGGCTATAGCTCAAAATAACAGGAGAAAAATGCGCCAGACCACAGCCGTGGGCAGTTCGATGAATCGTTTGTGAAATTGTTGACTAAAATTTGTCAACTGTGCAGTGAAAATAAAGTGACGAGACGCTAAAGTTTTGCATTAATTTAAAATTCATGTTAAGTTTTTTTTTCAAAAGAAAATAACGAATATAAATTGAGAAAGTAATATGAAAAGTTATTAAAAGAGATTTCACATTTGCAGTGTTTTTGTATTATTATTATAATTTTTTTATTTTTATTTTCACTTTTATTTTTTATTTTTGTTATCATTTTTAAATGTTATTCTTTATTATTGAGTAATAAAAGTGAAGTAAATCTCAAAGCAACACCATTGATCGAGTAAAACACGTAAATCATTTCTTGTGCTGAGCTTAGAAGCTCCTAAAAAACTAGTACTGATTGAACTTGTGAAACACTTACTTTTTAAAATATGAACGTGTGAAACACTTACTGAGGTGAACTTCAAATATGAACATGTGAAACAGTTCCAAAGCACCCCTTAATTGCAAATTTTGAAAACAAATCGATTTCGGTTGAATGTACATTGCATTAACCAGCAATAAAATTTCACTGGAAATAATCTCTTCACATAAAAACTGCCAATGTATTGGTATATATCATTACATGATTGTAGTTATTTTGCAAAGTAGACATTGTTAATGCCGTCATAATGTCTTCCAAGCACTAAAACTGACACGTTGTTGTTGCACAACAATCGCCATCGATTCCCCAAAGAAATTAGTTTGATTTATGCAATTGCAACGCATACCAAGTGCAAAGGAAAGGGAAGCGTGTGTAATAAGTGTATGTGTTTGATATTCAGTGAAAAAGGAAGGCGGAGGTGACGTGTCAAATTAATAGCAACACCAGCAGCCAACAAATGGAGTCAAGTTAAGTAAAATAAAGTTTGTGTACGTCAAGGTTCCCCTCGGACTTTCGGCGCGTCATCAACAACTTTGAGCTACCAACAGTGACGCATAGGTTGTACTCTTCCCGTTAGCCAACACGAAATCACGTGAAATTTGAAACGTGTGCCGTCACATGAAATTGCAACAAACTGTGGCAAGCAGAATACACAGTGACAACAACAACAACTACGAGAAGAAGTGTGATGAAAATGCCATTTTGCTATTTCCTGCCATGGGTCGCACATACACTTGCTTGACGTTTGGCAAAAATATCGCGTGAAATTCGCGGTACGATGGAACCAGAAAACATACATAACACACCCTCACTAGGCGAGGGCTTATGGCATGAAGTTGTTGCCGGACTTAAGTATGAAAATGAAGTTGCTCGAATATACATTTAGTGGACGAACAAAGTTCCAGGCTGGTGGTGGGGTGCGCTCGTCTAAATGAAGTAAATTGCGAAACTTTTGCGCTGGCATATCGTAGGAAACCACTAAAATAAAGTAGCACAATTTACGTTACACAAAATGTATGAAGCAGAAGAAGAGGAGGTGGCGAAGTTGAGGCATATGGAATACGGCAGGTTGGTATTCAATGCAGGTCTGCCTGTCAGCGGGTATGAGGCAACGTCTGGCTAGCGCAGACACTAATGACAGTTGGTCGGTTGGTTGGTTGGTTAGCGAAGGCACTATATATTTAGAGCTCAAACCGGCAGTTTGTTAGTTTTGGGTGGTGCGAAGTGAAAACTTGGCTGTGGCAATTACCACAAAAGGCTTCAACTAACGGTCTACAATAGTTTCACTACTCTGCCTTCGCTTGCACTTCATGTTTCTTCACTGTCAATTGCGCATTTGACTTTCAGTGCCTTCGCTCATTGATATGTCTAATAGCTTTTGGCGTAGTGTCGATGAGGCAGAGAGAGAGAAACAGAAGGAGTTCTGGAGCTGCCGGTTGTTTATATGTATTGCCAACAGTGTTATGCCTCGTATTACATATATCCGAAACAGTGAACTTGTGATTGCCAACAGTCAAGACATTTGATTAAAATAAATTGACACTTTCGATGTGTAAAGCTTGTTGGTATTCTACCGCGCATAAGGAATGCAGCAGTTCATACACGTAGTTCAAATGAATGCTTTTACTTATACTGAAGAATAATTGACTTAAAGAAAGTTACATTTAGTTTGGCAAAATGGTTTTAGGGTATGTGGACACTGATAGTTGTATGAGAGGGTCATAGATTTGCTAGGACAAATACGGGAGTTTCTCAACGGTCTGTTAGACTTTAATTTCTATTTTCTTTGGTTATAAATATTTTAGTTGCATTTCAGTGGGGCGTTTAGGCTTATAGGCAGCCATTGATGTGGTATAATTAAATTAGGGTTCAAAAGGAAAGGTAAATTTTGAATTGGAAAGAGTCTATTGAAGTCAACTAGTAAAACGAGTATAAAATTGTACAAAAACATTACTTAGCCATTCCTGTGGAGCACTTCTGTATATCTGAACTTGTGGAACACCATTCTTTGCATTGAATCTATGGAATATCATTCAAAAACATTCCTTACGCTTGCGAAACACTGGAATAGTAAGTTTGAACATATAGAACACTATTCAAAAGCAGTCCTTGAACTGAACTTGTGAAACGCTGACATTCCTTACACTGAACTTGTGGAACGCTATTAAAAATATTAAGGAAAACTTTTGTGAAACGTTGTGAAAAGCTTAAAAAGTTACTTAAATATTTCAATTATTAAATAAATTTAATAAAAAATACTTCAAGTAGAATTTTCATGAAATAAGCTTTAAGGAAATAATGCTATACATTTAAGCTCAGTAGCTCTCCATTTTTTATCAGCATGCATGTATGTAAATGTGTTATTTTTTATGCTGGCGCATTGAAATGTGCTGACATGAAAAATACATTTAGCAACAATACATAACACTCCACAGCACACGATGTGTAGGAGCATAAGTACTTGTGGAGCTTAAAAAAAAAATTACTTTGATGGATGCAAGTGGTTGGTATAAGGGAAACTAGACAAGCATGAGGTGCAGAGTGGTGGGAGAGGGTGAGGAAAAAGTCGTTCTTGGTGTGAAAAGTGTTTGTATACTTTTATTTCCTAATAAAAATACTTACATACATATGTATTCATGAATATGTTAATGCTGCTACCATTGTTCAACCACCTGACCATAAAATCACCATTTTTATTAGCAACGTCCATTAGATTCCCCACTAATCATATCGCTAATAAGTGAGGATAATACAAACAAATAGCTTGGCGCTGAAAGCGAGTTTCCCTCCACATACTGCTAGATAATAAACCGAAATTAACTGAAATTTTGTTAAGAAAAAAAAAAAAGAAAATACACAAAATACATCGAAATCTGAAACTTTGCTTCATGCTACTTTTTGCTCACCCACTTGTCACTTATTTATTAATTTGCTTTCTTTTTTGTGGCGACACCAAAGTTACTTTGCTCATTTTTTTCTTCGTCACTTTTTTTCTCAACTTTCTTTGATTGCAAGTTTTATCTTTTATTTTCTCACTTAATACATCATTCTGCTCGCGATAAACTTTATGATTAAGCTTTTTTGCTGTTACTACTGTATTGTAATGAAATTCATGTACTGTCTACCAGTAAAGAGATAGGGGATAAAATATGTATGAGATCCGTCGCCAAGTCTAATTTGATTGATTAACCCGACACGTTGAACTTTTGGTAAAAGTTTATTGGCTTTCATAGCATTAATAAGCTACAATTAGGGGTGCAGAAGGTGTGAAGGCATTTTCAATCTTTATTTCAAGAAAACATAATATTTACTTTAAATGTTAGGTAAAAAGAAGTTTCTCGTAGAAAGTAATACATTTTCCGGATATATAATTGAAAAGAAAAAATAAAATTTAATTAAGATCTATTCGATAATATGTAACTTGTGAGACCTTTCCAAACTTTGGTTTTTAACTGAACTTGTGAAAACCATTTTTACATACCCGGGTTTTACTAAAACTGAACTTGTGAAACGCCTGAAATACATATTTGTATAAATGAACTTGTGGAACATTAAATAAAATTATTATGTACTAAGAGCCATTAGAAAAGAGATCCTTATGCCAACATACTTATTGTCAAATACTTGCTGTTTTTCAGTGAACTGTTCGTATATTCCAAAACTGAGCTTGGGAAACGCTGTTGAGCTTTTGGGGGTCTGCGCCATTAATTTTAACTTTGATAATTTTAGACGCAAGAAATGTGAGCTTGTGAAACGCACACATTTCAAAAATGAACTTGTGAAACGCTACAGAAAAGGTGAGCACACATTACTGGAAATATGAACTGGTGGAACACTAGTGGAATATGTGAGCTTAGGTTAATAATCAATTATGACTTATGTTAATGTTCATTTTTCTCTTAACTCTGGTTATAATATTTTTTCCCATATATTTTATGAACAAAAATCAGAAGAAATATTTTTTTTTATTAAACTAAGTATCAATATGGTCTACAAAATAAGTGAAAGCTAAGTAGAAAATCAAATTAAGGAACGCGACAAAATGCGCATAATTTCATGTTCTACATAAAAAAAAAAAACAAACCAACAATTTACAGAACATGTTCGTACCTTATGTAGTTATTTATTTATTGAATACATATTGAGAGTGTATTGAATAAAGCGAAAGTCAAACTACGCAATGCAATTGAAGTCGGAAAAGTTATTTATTTTACCCAGTCGGTCAGGCTATCACGTTCGCGTTCATCAAATTCGATTTGTGTAGCTACAGCCACTCGATTGTTAGCTTTGTCGCGTAATCATGCTCTAAGAATGGTTGAATATTAGTTATACTGATGTATTTCTTTTATTTTTTTGTTAAGTTTATGTGTCAGAGAAGTGGTGTGGCTACTTTTTAAAGAAATACTAATGCTTTTCGTATTGATTGAGCTGCCTTTTGGAGGGTTCTCTTTATAATCAATATAAAGAGTAAGGAATATAAAGAATAAAGTGCATCACTTTTTGAAGTCACGTGGCCGATGTTGGGAGCACGTGACTACTGAACTTAGAAAGAACTTTTTAGAAATTTAAAAAAGTTAATGCTCAAGTTTAAATAAGTTTAATTCGTAAGTGAAGGAATGCGGCCCTAAGTATTGATCTTGGATGTTATATTTTACGAACACATTTTAAATATAAACTTTTTGAAATATTGAGGTTATTTTTGAGTTTTAGCACAGCTGAACAAGTGGAACACTTACAAAATATATTGAAAATACATAACATAAGAAAATGTAATAGTAAACTTATGTTTGTACTAAAATTAAAAAACGAAATTAATAAATAAAATATCTTTAATAATAAATTCTCTTCAAAGGCTTCTTTTTCAACTTACAATGCGTTCAATGATTATTTTAAAGACAAACAGACGGCAACAACGATAAATACACGTCAAGAGTGAAGTGATTAAGCGCGAAGCTGTTGAAATCCACTTGAGACACAAAAAGCTGCCTGAACACAAAATTCAATTCTGAAACTTTATACGCGTACAAACAAGTGTATACATATAGCTGATAATAACGTTAAAGTGTTATAAAAGAAAATGATAAATAAATAATTGAGTAGACTGCGTGATATTCACATAAATGTGTTGTTTGTCGAAAAGAAAGAAATAGAAGAAAATTTAATTTATGAAAAATTGTTTTTATGCCTTTAGAAATGTGACCTCAATTTAATTTAATTTATTTATTTAATTTTAATTTAAGTTAAAGTTAAGTTGGATTGTATTTCAAATGGGTTGTTTTAATTTAATTTGATTTTATTTTCATTTATTTTTACTTTGTTTTCTTTTATTTTATTTTATCTTATAATATTTAATTTAATTTTACTTGATTTAATTTTATTTTAATTTCTTTTATTGTATTTTATTTTATTTTATTTTAGCTTAATATAACTTAATTTATTTCATTTACTTTATTTTAAATTTTTTATTTTATTTCGTTTTATTTTAGTTTATTTTCATTTCAAGGTTTTATTTCATTTCATTACATTTTAGTTTTATTAAAAATTTCTATATCATTTCGTTTTGTTTAATTTTATATTTTTATTTATTTTTATTTGTTTTTTTTATATTTCAACTAATTTAATTTAATTTGATTTATATTATTTTATAACAAAATAGAATAATTGTTTTATCTTGTCTCATTATATCTTATTTTTTTATTGCAACTTATTTTATTTTATTTTATTTTATTTTATTTCATTTTATTTTATTTTATTTTATTTTATTTTATTTTATTTTATTTTATTTTATTTTATTTTATTTTATTTTATTTTATTTTATTTTATTTTATTTTATTTTATTTTATTTTATTTTATTTTATTTTATTTTATTTTATTTTATTTTATTTTATTTTATTTTATTTTATTTTATTTTATTTTATTTTATTTTATTTTATTTTATTTTATTTTATTTTATTTTATTTTATTTTATTTTATTTTATTTTATTTTATTTTATTTTCTTTCAATTTATTTTTTTATTTGAGTTTATTTTATTTTATTTTATTTTATTTTATTTTATTTTATTTTATTTTATTTTATTTTATTTTATTTTATTTTATTTTATTTTATTTTATTTTATTTTATTTTATTTTATTTTATTTTATTTTATTTTATTTTATTTTATTTTATTTTATTTTATTTTATTTTATTTTATTTTATTTTATTTTATTTTATTTTATTTTATTTTATTTTATTTTAATTTATTTTATTACAATTTATTTTATTTTATTTTATTTAATTTGTTTTAAAACCTATACTTTTCCTAATTTGTTTTACCTCAGCCCCAATTACTCTCCGCTTTCATTTTCCAACAGCAAAAAATCAACCCTCCACACATTTCAACACATTAACTTTATTAGCTTGCACACATAGATATGCATAAGTATGTGTACATCTAAGACTTATCCGTTTTTTTACAAATACTCCAGTGGTATTTTTTCACAAAGCCGCTTAGTCGCACACCTACATATGTGAGGTGGAGTGAGGTGGAGTGAGCGTGAGAATGTTGAAATTGACTTTAAAAGAGATAAAAAATTACTGCACTCGTCTCTTTAAGGTCTACACGTATGTATACAAATAAGCTTACAAGTGTTTGTAGATATATGTCTGCAGTTGGCTTTGTGAAAGTAGCCTTTGCACTTTGGCTCATCAGCTTATCGGAGTTTTATCTTATTGGCTTTTGCTATTAGAGTTTTTCTATTTAAAAAAAATGTTTTGAGGTTAAACACAGTTAAATCTTTAGGTGTAAATTTTATCTAAAATCATTACGAAAAAAATATTCTTTGGAATTATAAAGAGTGAAGAATACATTGTAGATGATATTAGTGGAAATGCGATTTTATTTTGTGGATTAGGAAGAGTATAGGTTATAAAAATACCCAGAACGAAGCCCGAGAAGCACGAAGTCAAGGAAAGAACAATGAGGTCTTGGGCTTAATTTTGTATAGTTCCGAGTATAAACAATTGTGACAGGAACAGCGGGTGTAGAGGTTAAACTTTCCGAAAGCGTTTTGAGCGTCTCATTCGGAGCACATATTACAAGTATCAATAAAATCGGGCCAAAAATAAAAATTATTTGAATAAAGTGACTCATGTGCCATCTAGCGGATTTAATTGTAGTACACATATGTCCTTCTAATGGAACCAAGAAGTGCAATGTAATATCCACAAAACTCTTTAAACTCACTAGGATTATGAAAGGGTTAAGGTTCCTTTGGATAGAGATTCGATTCAAGCGCCAGGCATGTGTATATGAGAGCCTGATACTCAAAAATACACTGCAGCAGAACGGAAAATACAGCAGGTTGGGTTCTGGCAGAGTACGAAAGCAAAGAGAGTACACACCAAATTGTCTCTTTCTTTGCGGAAACTGCTTAGACTACATTTCTGTGTCGCATGCTGAGAAAAATAATCAAATTTATGATTAACTCTACAGCATAAGCTCAAGAAAATGCCTCCAATATTCCTAAAAGAAAAAAAAAAGACACAGAATCCGTAGAGAAGCAAGAGACAGCGTAAAAATAAATGAGCACTAATGTCAGCAACAGACAACAAGCAGCGACTGGTAGACCGAAAGAGCTGCTTGTGTTAGCTGCTGACATTGAAAAGCTGATGTTTGAGTTACGCGACGGCGTAGCACGTATGAGCATGTGCATTGTAGAGAGTTTGAAAGCGGAGAAGAACTTGCCGTCGCTTGCTGTTTATGGTTTGAGTGACAGCACAAATCATATGGTGGACGGATATTTAAATGGAGATAGATGATAATTGAGACTTTAGCACAAACACACACACTAAATGAGTATGTAAAGAGACTTTCGATGACAGCCGCTAAAACAACAACAACAACAAACGTCAAAAATTCACTGAATGCGTATGACAAACACAGGCGGCTAGCGGCTGTCACAAGAGCTGCGTATACCTCGACAAAGACTAATGTGTGTGCTCAGGAAAAACAAGGAAGGCGAACTTAAAACACTGACAGCAACAAATGAATGCGTAGAAAAAGCAGAAATTGAAACGAAAAGTTTTTCTTTTAGACCAGAGTTGGTAATACTCACAGCGAGGCGTGCGATGGTAGCCGAAAATGAAATGAAATTAAATGAAAAGACTGACGGTCTGTCAGCAAAAGACCAAAAGCCTTTTAATCCACATTTTAGCCGACTGGTTTTAATAATACTTTGTTAAAATAATTTGAAACTCATTTGCGGATTAGCAGCAGCAATTGGAGGCGTGAGAGATTGAGAGAGGGCGAGTGTGAATTTATCAAACGCGAAGCAAAAGCATGAGAAACAAATTTTAATGCGCAAATAAATTAAATTAATTTGCTTTTGAGGAAGCCCTCAAAATAATTTACGCGTAGTTGCTTGAATTTATTGCTGCGAAAGTTTGTATTAAAATTTGGAGGATGGAATTTAACTGCGAAATGTGGTTTTTGCCTTTGATACTTTTTTCTGAATATTATAATATAATATTGATAAATTTGAGCTTAGCACTTTATGACTAGCTGTGGGCAGCTGAGAGTGAGAAGCGTATAAGAGAAAATAGAGGGATAGTTGCTACAAGGAGCTGCAGCGCATGAACGAAGGAGAGGGTAAGTAACCTGTACAAAACTATAGCTCATTAGACTGGCATAATAGGAAGGCTAACTGTGTGTTAATAACCTGTCAGTGACAGCTGTCAAAGCTGCTCTGCCGCTCTAAAGAATAAACACCAATATAGCTAGCGATTGACCCCGGCGTATACGTAACTAATCATATACTACAAGTGTAAATAAATAAACACACTTGTAGGGGGACTTATGTAGATGTATATGCGTAAGTGTGTGTGTAAGCATAATTAAATTGTTAGCTGGCCGCACGCTCTCTCTCTCTGTCTTACGAGGTTTATAAGTAACAATTCAGTTTCTCTGCCCAGCATTGATGAGTTCGATGAAGGCTAAGGCATTTAGAACCACTCAGGCACTACCTACTTAAATCAAGTGCATATATCTACGTATAGTACAAATGTCAAACGACAAATGCTACAAAGGACAGGTGTGCCGTTGTTACATATTTAACACACTCTGTACCAGCGGCCAAGTCCAACCTACAATACATACACGTATGTAAGTACGACGAGTACATTGAGTTCCCAGTAACAACCTTTTGACCCTACCAACACACACTCCGCTTGTCATAACGTCCAATGGACGGCGCATGGATGTCAACCAAAATGAAAATGTAAATATTTAATCAGGATAATAATGAAGTCGTATTATCAAGCACTAACAACGGTGGAGTAGGAGAGGGAATGAGTCTCTGAAATGGCTGTCGAATTACTGGCAGCTACCTACCAGTGGGTAGCTAACACAAACAATAGGGTTGGGTGCTGTAAGGTAAACAAAAAATTGAGCTCAACCTCTAAAATGCTGTGATGGCCGTCCGAAAATTCTCTTTAAAGCCTATGACTTTGACAAGGTAGCCAGTCTGTTGTTAGTACACTGTCGTGTGCTGTCCCATCCCTTCTATTATGTATAACTCGCATTCAACGTTTGGTTGTTACGCAGTGAATTGCTGCTTCCCGGTCTTCTGTTTTCTGTTTTTTTTTTATGACTGCGTATCAATGGGTGTATCAATTTTAGTTGATGGCTGGCATTCATTGGCTTGTAGAGGATTAAGGGACCCAGTAGGGATTCTTTAAAAGGGCGGCAGCAAGCAACCAGGAATTCCAAGTGAGCATATTTATTCATAAGCAGACTAAGAAGAATTTTGATTGCTTTAAAAAAAGAACTTTAGAGGGTTTCAGTGGAATTTTTGTTTTGGGCATTTTATACGGATTAGCTGGGATTGATCGATGTTGAGCTTTAGATTAAAAAATTGTCGTTATAGATGAGTTCAAGCAATGATTGAAGTCGAGAAAGAGACGATAATCAAGTTGAACGTGAGCTGGAGTTTGAGTTGGAGATTTAAGCTGAGACTGAGATTAGGATTGGGCTACTGTTTAAATGGTTAAACAGCTCATTGTTCCATGATATACGTTATTCTCCGTTGCTTGAATACAAAAAAATTATAAAACTAATAAAAAACCTTTCTCTCAAAAGCTTCTAACGTCGGCTCACCTTAAAGAAGTGCAAAAACGAAGAACTTTGTTCATCAAGAGCGGACTAAAATCTTCAATTATCTATTCAGTCCAAAGTTTTGGCAACAGACCAAGAGTGCTACTACTTTGATTTCCAGAGCTGACGTTATAGTTGTGACCATCAACAATGATATTTCACTATTTCTTTAAGTAATTAAAAAAATATTTCCTACTGGTGTACTCCTTGCTGGCTGTACGTACGTATGTAAAGGATGTTTGCTTTTGCACTTTGTGCCCATTCAGCATTACTTCGACGGCAGTTTGAGTCTAACGACAGGTTGTTCAATCACTTAGTTTAATTAATTTCAACGCCGACGGGGTCAAAAAGTATTAAAGTGAGTAGTATATATATACACAATTGTATTGAAGGCTATAAGTTTAAAGACTTTGTGGAGATTAACGTAAAACAGTACCAAAAAATATATTGTTGTTGGTATTCAAGTAATGTAATTTGTTCATAAATTCAAGGGTGAGAGTTAAATATTTGTTTTAGTTTTCTTTTTAATCTTTTATTTTTAATATTTATATATTTATTTTTATTTTTTTTTGTTATTTCATTTCGTTTTATTTAATAATTTTTTAACACAAAAATTCGTCGGCTGTACGTAGGTGGCTTAGAAAAAATTGTAGGTCCCTCCATTTGTGGAAAAAACGTCATGACGAGCATCATAAACAAGAGGTGGAGCTCGGCCAAAAATCGTTTCAGCGACAATTATATATAATTTGTTTACTTTTTTCTATTTTTTATTAATTGTTTAATTTTTTATTTTCTTTTAGATTACTTTGTGTCATTTTATTTAATTTAATTTTATTTCCTTAAATTATATAATTTATCTATGATACAAAAAAATATTCAATTCATATAAACAAATAAGCTTTTCTCTCACTAACTTGTAACAAAATATATATTTAGTTTGGTTTAATTTAATTTTATTTTTTATTACTTTAGTTAATCCATTTTATTTAACTAGATATTATTTTATTTTAAGTTTTTTTATTTCGTTTTGTTTTTTTCAATTGATTTTATATATTTTTCTTAATTGGATTTTAAATTCTTTTATTTTGTTTTTTTCCAATTTTTGTGTTTAACTTTATTGGATCTTATTGTACTTTGTTTTCAATTATTTTAATTTATTTTATATTAGTATTTTATTTTATATTATTTTTTTTGCTATTTTTGTGTTTAAATTTATTGGATCTTTTTTAATTCTTTTTTTTCAATTATTTTAATTTATTTTAATTTGTCTTTTATTTTATTTTATTTTGTTTTTTTCTTCATTTGATTTTATATTTTTTTTCATTGAATTTTAAATTCGTTTATTTTATTTTATTTAGTTAATATAATTTAATTTTTTATTTTATGTTACTTGATTTCACTTTTTTATTTTATTTAATTTTATTTTTTTAATTTTATTTTTTTTATTTTATTTATTTTATTAATTTAATTTTTGCAATTTATTTTATTCTGTATAATTATATTTTGTATTACTTAATTTAATTTTACACTTAGCTTTAATTAATTTTTAATTTCATTTTATTTTATTTTTATTTTTTGCTATTATTTATTTTCTGTTTTGTTTTTTAATGTCTATTTTGGTTCATATTCTTATTTATATTTTTATTTTATTAATTAATTTTTTTTTGTCTTATTTTTTTAGTTTTAATATTATCATTTATTATTGAATTTTTTATATATCATTTCCTTCTTTTTGAGGAAGACAAAACCATTTGATGATTTTTGTATTGTTGTAGAATCTGTTAATTTATTACTCAAGCTAAATTTTTACAAACATCGAAAGTGCCTTTCTGGTGCTCTTTGTACCCATTGACACAATTTAATATCTTGTTTAACATTTTTCGCCACCTTTTCAGCGTACTTCAGCTCTTTACACAAACAACAAAGACACAGAGACCACAAAAGTCGCCTCATTAAGTCTTTGTTAATATATATTTTCTGTGGAAATTTCATTTTCTTTACCGTTAATCTCTTCACAAAGCAAGTAGTCTTTACACTCATACATATTAACAATATCCAAGCAAAGTACTTATTTCATCTCTTTCGTCTCTCACACCGCTCGTCTCTCCCAACCAACCACTACTCAAACACTCGGCAATATTCTTTGTTGTCTCACCCAACAGTTTCAGCTTTCAACTCCGCTTTTGTTTTATACCATGAAATTGATGGCGTTAAATTGTTTCTCATATGGAATTAATGAGTAAATGTAAAGCTTTATTAAAAATTGATGTTGGCACGTTGGCATTGAGATTGTTTCTGGTTGTGTTGTTGGGTGGTGTAGTTGTTGTTGTTGGTGATAGTGGTGGTGACACGGGTGACGACAACAAGGCTGCAAAGCGGCCGATCAGCGTTGTTTTTCGTTAAGGATAATGAAGGTAATAATGAGTGTATGCAGACCAACTGCTTACCGCCTCTCTCTGTCTCTCCCTCTCTCTCTATTGCTCTGTCTCCCTGTGGTTGGCTGGCTTTGTTGTGCATTGTCACCTTTTTAATCGAGAAACTGGTGTTGCTATTGTTGGGGATAATGATTATCATGATAATGGTGTTTGGCCTGAGCGAATGTCTTTCGGCTCTTCAGCTGTTGAGTGCGCGTCCTGCTGCTGAGTGGTTGCTTTGTTAAGTAGCTTAAAGGTTCACGGCACAAAAAGGATACACACAGGCAAATGTAGTGGTGCGTGTGAATGTGTGTGTGTGTGTTTAATCATATAAGAGAATATTTAATCATCTTAATTTCATTGAATTATCTTAATGTTAATACTACGGGTTTCAGGTGTTTAATTATTTCTTCTCTCTTTTTAAAGTATGCTTTCGATTTTAAGTAAATATCATATTGAAAATGTTTCTTAAATTTATTTTTAGAATGTAATGTCGTTAGATTAAATTTTGAGATAAACATTCCCTTTAATACAAAAAGTAAGATTTAGCTTAGCATGGCATCGAGAATAATTTTCTGACTAATTTTGCTTTAAATTGCGCTGCAATTAACATGTGTGAACAGATCTTAACATTGGAAAAGTGTTTAATTTCAGAATTATTATAGTGATTATGTTTAAAATTGAGGTTATGTTCGAAATTGAAGCTTTTAATTGAGGCTCAGTTAAAGATTAAGATTAAATTTACGATTAATCTCAAATAAAAGTAAGACTTTTACTAAAAATATGTTAATACTGCAATTTGAGGTTGAATGATGGATTGAAAATTAGGCTTAGATTGTTTTTTATTACATTTCTGTAATGCTCAATACATTTTCACTCTTCTACTTTTGGCCCGCATAAAGACCTCGTCGCGTAACTCCTCGAAAATGAACATTTTCTAGCAAAACTTGTCAATTTAAGAGCTTACATTAAAGTCACTTACATATAGATATATAGAAAATCTCACATTTCACCGAAAATATCTTTCAACATCCCCTGCCATTTGCGCGCAATCAAAATTCTTCCGCACTACCTGTTTCTACGTCTATATAAATTATTTTCCTTTATTTTTTTATTATTAAATTTTGGCATCTCCACTTTCAAATCACTCAACCACTCGCGCATGCAATTTATCCTTTTCAAATGTAATAAAATGCTACATCCGTCATATAGACATTGGTGGCGGCGTCGGTGGCGGCGCTGGTGCGTCCCTTGAAAACTCTGCATTTGCGCAACGAACGGCTTGGTTGTAAAATCGCCAGTCAAACGAACCAAAGCAGTCATGAGCTGACAAACCCAAATCCGCAATCATAACGCTTGTCCGCTCTTTGCCTTTGGTATTGAACAACTTCCTGCCATCAGCCGGCATACCAATGGACGTAATCAAATTTCGTTGTCATCAAATGCGCGCCCAACCACAGGGTTATTCAACCCTTGGCGCGTGCTTATGTATGGTAAGTACATGAACTAGAGTTCTCTACGCTGTTTTCTGTTCAATTCTTCTTTTTTTTGCTGGTATTGCCCGCCAACCACCTGTCTATCCGGCTGTCTGTTCGCCTGTCTTGCTGTCCGCCTGCCTAGCTGTCTGTCTCACCGCAGTGCTGCTACTGACTTGTCAGTTCATGTCCATTTTTCGCCACAACACAGAAAATTTGACAAATATGACAGTGTATAAAATTAAATTCTTCATTTGTCTACATACCTACATACATACACTCAGAGACGGCATTAACTTCGTGGTTGTGGGGAGACCAGTGCGTGGGACTTGTTGTGTCATTTTATGCGCCTCATTTGAGCACGCTTCCTACGTCTTCGAGACGAGACACGCACAGATGGTAAAAAAGAAGGTGAGAGAGGGAGAGAGTGAAGAAAGAGAGGGGAGAAGAACGTGGAGTGCGACAATAAAACGTGCCATGCATATCAAGCAGCCTTAAAGCACCCACCTATGGACCAGTATACGTCCTCAATCACATTCTTCAACTTCAACTTCGCTGATTTCTTCAATTGGTGTGGCTCCTCAAAAACGCGTCTGATTTCATTTTACTTTATTTTTGTTTTTGCTACTCAAGCTGAAGTGTTTGGCTGTCTTTAGGTTGAGTTGCCTTTGTTGAATATTTATTTGCATTTTCTTCGCTTGTCATTTTGACATTTACAATTTTAACATCATTGTCGTATACCTCCAATACTCCTCATAAACAATAACATTGATGGGTGAGTGACAGTAAGAGAGCGCGACAATAGTAAGAACAACGATGTAGCTTACGCTCGCGTCATAATTGCGGACAAATTCAAAGTAAATTAGCTTTGACGCATTCAACAGTAGTACCGTTAAATTTATTTCTTTCCCTCCTTCGCTTATATGTATAGCATGTAAATATGTACAAATATATTTATTTCTTTTTCCCGCTGTATTTTCGATCTGATTTGAATGACAAGTGCTGCCGTTGGCTGCTCGACTGCTCTCATTACTCTTGCTGGTTGGGGTTCTCGTAAGTCGCTGGGGTGTCTAATTTGTCTGGTTTTATTGCTGCGCAATGAATTTAAATTTTACAAGCGCCATTCGCTGCTGGGAGTAAATATGGAGCATAAATAAATTAATTTATCGTGAAGACAAAGCATTTTTTGTTTTTGAAGTGAGCACCAGAATGGATAATTTAAGCAGTAGATATACTGTTGTTGGAATAAAGTTAAGTAATGAATTTTCGAAGAAAAGATAGTGAGCTTGCACAGAAGTGAAGCTCTTTCTCGAAATCAGTCTCTAAGAAGGTATTCAGTTATAGGAAAATACTTTCTCTCCTCTCTTCCTCCTGTATTCCCGTAAATTATAAATATTTGGTGTTAGGACCTTATAGAGACATTTTTTAAAGAAGATAATATGAATATACTTCTGCAAAAATTAGACCAGAAATATTTTTTTTATTAGTTTGAGTCCAGCGCCATCTATAGAATAAATTATTTGCTAGAACTTTAAAGTTCTCATCTCATAAAAAGAATAGCATAGACTCTCTCTCACAGAAAATACAGAAAATAGAGAAACGACTCCTCCATTGACAAGGTCTTAGTGAAGTGCTGTTTTCTTCTTTTACGAATAAATTCTTGCCTAGAGGTGATGAGGATCTACTTTTATTTTGGGAAAGTATATATTTGTGAGTATCTATTCATCAGCATGGAGTGAACGGTCGAGTGAATCTCAGCGATACCCGAAGCTTAGCATTAATACTGCTCAGAATCGACATTTTTTTTTGGCGAATCCAGCGTTAAAATCCTCCCGTCTAACCGACATAATCTGGAATGTGGAAACACTTCTACAGCCTGCTTTATTACAATGAAAATGAGAAAAGGGTGTTAGCCGATTATGATAAACTCCGAACAAATGGTTCAATAACCTACCAGCTGAGCTATTCAGATATAAAGGCGAAGAACTGAGAATTTTTTTTCGGATGAGTGTATGTCTGCCGATTGGAATCGAAGTATGTTTTGTCCAATCCACAGAAAGGGTACTATGAGCACAGTACAGCGATTTGTTGAACAGCTACGCTTTGATGTGGATTGTGGTTAAAAGCTGATCCATCGTGGTTCATAAAAGAGTTCTCTCCCACCTCAAATTCCCCACCAACTTTGCGTTCCTTTATATGGTCACTGTAGTGTAAATCACACAGACCTGTTCATTTCCATGCTTTTCTCCACCCATCGCAATTCTTAGAAGTCGGTGATGTCAGCCTTTAGTGAATATCCTTAAATTATGGTCTTTGGAACGATTGTAGTAGTCGCCATTCAAAGTTCGATTTCTGATTCATGCTTTTTGCAGTTTTCCATTGAAGCTAGTTTCTATATGGCAGGTACCAAATCTAACACAGAATTAGGCTGCCCAATAACATAGGAGCTTTAGAACACATTACCCATATAGCGAGCATCTTGCTTCAGAACCGAGCCTCACTTCTAATGAGCTGACGCTGGAGTAAAACTGTTTCCCTTAAGCTTAAAATGAATATTTCAACGTGACTCCACTAAAGCTCCCTATCCTTTAGGTATGAGCATAGGCTCCACGCGGGTTGGTTACTTTAACTTGCCTAAGAATTGTCCACATTTCCAGGGTGTGCGATGAGGACACAAGATTAGGAATTGGGTATAGCCTGGCAACTGTATTTGCTCAGAAGCAGGACTAACCCATTCCACGTCAATTCTAAAACTTATGTTGAATAATACCAATGGCGACGTCGGAATTTGGAAGGACCTCTCTAAGCCGTTTGATACCATTGCTTATGACAGACGAAGAATATTGTAAAACAATTTTTTGCCACGACACAATAGGGGTGAATGGGAGGACTACTAAAACAGCAATGGTCTTCAAACTAGAGACATAATAAAGATAGCGACAGTGTAGCTTGGTAGTATGTAGTGGTTCTGGCAACGCTCATTGAGTCAGCTAGTTTAACGTAACCTAGCCTAACTAAAATTATCTAGAAAATTACTAAAAAAAGGACTTTTTCACATTTCTATTTATTTTTAATTTACATAAAAATTTCGAAAATAAGTATTTACAAATTAATATAGTTTATTTTTAATATTAATATTTTTAATAGATTAAACTTCTCTTACAAAATCAAGAATATAAAAATCAAGTGATAAAGAGGAAAAAATAACCAACAACTACCATTGCCAATTAAGCCATTTTTTTTACTTATTTTCTTTCATGTTCCTCTTTCAAGCAATTACCAGTAATCGCCAGTTAAGTGAACTTATGTGCTTACATCTGCAATACTTATTGTGTACTCTGACATATATAAGGTACATATGCTTGTAGGTATATGTAATACAATATAAATGGCAAAAACTATGGTAGTTAGTACAGTGTAATGGCCAAGTAATGGAGTTAAAATTTATTACAATAACAAGAAATACTGCAATACACAGCTTACAAAGTCGGCAAGTGCTCCAAGTGTTGCTAGAATAGAAAACAACATTTAATACTATATATGCATACACATATCTATATTAAAAACCAAGTATTTTATATATGCATGCATATACACGTACAATGACTATACACGTATTTATATGTATGTAGCCAAGAATAGTTCAAGCGAAGAGCATGTGGAGAATTTGCTATGCAATTTAATGAAAACAAGAATTAAGTGTGAGAGCTTGAAAATAATTAAAATTAATGATTGGAGTAATATTAGAATGTAACTGTAAACGAATAAGTAATAAACAAATATATATACCTATAAACATATTGCATATCAAGTTTGGTTGCAAATAAAAAAACTGAAAAATAAAATAATATAAAGTAAAATAAATAAAAATAAAATGAATAAAAATAAAATAAAATAAAAAAAAATAAATAAAATAAATTAAATAAAATAAAATAAAATCAAATAAAATAAAATAAAATAAAATAAAATAAAATAAAATAAAATAAAATAAAATAAAATAAAATAAAATAAAATAAAACAAAATAAAATAACATAAAATAAAATATAATAAAATAAAATAAAATAAAATAAAATAAAATAAAATAAAATAAAATAAAATAAAATAAAATAAAATAAAATAAATTAAATTAAATTAAATAAAATAAAATAAAATAAAATAAAATAAATTAAAATAAAATAAAATTAAATAAACTAAAATAAAATAAAAAAATAAAAATAAAATAAAATAAAATAAATTAAAATAAAATAAAATAAAATAAAATAAAATAAAATAAAATAAAATAAAATAAAATAAAATAAATAACATAAAATAAAATAAAATACAATAAAATAAAATAAAATAAAATAAAATAAAATAAAATAAAACAAAATAAAATAAAATAAAATAAAATAAAATAAAATAAAATAAAATAAAATAAAATAAAATAAAATAAAATAAAATAAAATAAAATAAAATAAAATAAAATAAAATAAAATAAAATAAAATAAAATAAAATAAAATAAAATAAAATAAAATAAAATAAAATAAAATAAATTAAAATAAAATAAAATAAAATAAAATAAAATAAAATAAAATAAAATAAAATAAAATAAAATAAAATAAAATAAAATAAAATAAAAAATTAAATTAAATAATAAAATAAAATAAAATAAAATAAACTAATTGAAAATGGAAAATATATATATATTTTTTTATTTTAACTCCAATAAGTTTCACATATTCATACATACTTGTAGGCCTGCATTAAATAGCACGAAACTTAATTTGACACACCACATTCTCTTTTAATCCCACAAAGTAAATACCTTTGTGCGGTCAAAGCGAAAGTGAATTTCAATTCAGTTCTATAGTTTCGGGCGGTTGGAAAAGTAATAATTCCAGCACTCTCAATGCCATTGGCGGGTAAGTAGGTTTGAAAGCATGCAAAACTTTCATCGCAACGAAAGGCAATTTATACGCAACGTTCCATATAATATTTATAAATGATGATGGTAAATATAAAAACTTTGCAGGAAATCATACTTAGTTAAAGCTCATTCCTATATAAAAATACACATACTCGTACTTTTCTATATTGAAGCGCTCAATCGGATTCAATGCAGTTGTTCTTTAGGTGAAGCTGCCACTAATTCCACTGTTGCTATCGTTGTTGTTGTTGTTACTTTGTGTAATGCTAATATTTGCATTTCAATTACAAAAGGACTTAATTGAATGTGTGTAGAGAAGCGCATAAAGAGTGAAGTATAAAGTAGTGTAGAGAAATGAAGAGAAAGCGTGAGAGCGGGAGAGAGAGAGAGAGAGGGAGAGAGGAAACTCCGCGCTACGTCGAGCATGTATTTATTTAGTATGTACGACTGCAATGATAATCTAGTATAAAGAATTCGTGATTAAGTTGAAGTTATTTTGAGTAACTAAGGAGGTTCAGTTCTGAAAGCAAAGTGCGGAGACTATTGTTGAGCTCGCAAAAATAACTTCTCATATGAGCTTTAGTCAGAAAACTACTGCTTTTTGATAATTATCAGATTTTTTCTGAGTTGCTATGAAGCAGATGAACGTCAGGCTGCTCTTTCCAGAATTTTGATTATTATTGCACCTCACCATAAGTGCTTTAATGTATACTTTTCTATGGAACAAAGATGAAAGATGTCAATTACTACTTTCTGTGCTTTGAGTCGTACTCGATACGGGATTAGAATTAAGAGTACACTAAATGAAGTCATACGAAAATTCAATTTTTCACTGTTCAGTCGGTTGACAAGCTTGCTCTTCTTCCAAAAAAAATCATCTATCATACTATAGAGGAAAGTAGGCAAACACTACCATTCTCGTACCTATAATCGCTGTCATAGCTGGATAAAAATCTAAAGCGTTGAGGGGATGAGCCAACATTTTCTTCGCTTGTTGAGTTCTTTATTTACTTATGTATATAAGATAATTTCAACGTTGAGATTAGCTAGCTTTATAAGCGATTTTCTAGGCTATGTAAGAACAATTTTTGGCACCAACAAGGTTATTGTGACCTTTTCTACATTTAGAAACTTCGCAAGAGTACACTTTCGAAATTTTCCAATATTTTTTTTAAATATTTGTGAATAAGCTCAGCATAAAACCGCATAAAAATGGTAAGATTATGCAACAATCTCAAGAATGTTGAAGGTTTCATGAAATTCTGTTGATTTCTTATAAAGTTATGAGCAAATTAATAAACACAACGCCTGGGGATAGGCTTTAATAATTTATATAAATACTAAGCTCAAAGCCATATTTAGTATTAAATTTCCATTTGATTAAACATGCTAGTTGGACTGAAAGTAGCGTGGAAACTAGTATTTGATCTTTATGTCAATGCCGAAGGTCAAATGTGTCAATAATGTGTAAGGATTACAAGAAGATTTTAACAAGAAAATAGGTAAAAATTTGAATGCTTATTCACTTGTGTGTGCTTGGGGCGATTTGGTTGTTTATTTCGTTTTCATATTAAAATTGGGCAAATGAGATTATTAAAATCAAATAAAATTTGGGCAAAGAAATTTTGATGGAAAATATTTATTTTTCTATGCACTCAAGCATACATATATATATTCTCCGACTGTCTGTGTATTTTTGTTTGAACTCTGTGCACTTAAAGGGTCGCATTTTTTTCTATTTGTTTTCTTATTTATTTTTTATTTATTTTTTTTTTGGTTTATCTCCTTCTCATAAACCCCTTTTATTGCCTTGCTATTGACAGCTTAAAAAAGGCTCACACGCTCAAATGGAGCAATGAGTGTGCCATAAAAAAGGATATGCAAGACATATACGTTAAAAAACAGGTTAAGAGCAATATGCGCGTGCGTGTGTCTGTATGCATGCGTGTCGTTGAAAGCGCTGTGACGGCATGCGATTTATGAAAATTTGTCAAAGATATTATTGTGTGCGCAAAGAAAAAAAAAGTGAATAAAGAAAAATAAAATCGGTAAACTCGTTCAAGCAAACTGAATGGGTCGCAGACAGCGACCAGCAAGCAGAAGATGAAATGAAGAATTTTAAAGAAATTTCGCTGCGCAAAATTTTCGAAAAAAAAATTAAAAAAGTAAGAAATAAGAAATGCTGAAAATATGATTGGAAAATATTTCGCATAATCATATGAAAGCGAAACTATGCGCGCTGGATACACACGTAAGGACATGCAGTAACGAAAAGCTCCACATAAGGATCCAATAAACTCTTCAAAAGTGATGAAAGCAACAAAACAAAAAAAAAAAAAACCGCAAGAAAACTCCACTGAAAACAGACGAAATCAAATAAATTTGCACAAAAATTGCGCGCTCGAATGCATTTTCATAATTGAAACGTTTCGTTGAGGATGATACCGCCAGCGGCAGCCATTACCAATAACCTATTTGTCCATACAGTTCACTTGCTCTTATTGTTGTTGTTATTTTTGTTGTTGTAAAAAGGATTCGCCGCCTTTTAGCGTATGTGTGCGTCTCATGTGTAGGATCAGTGCCAGCGTTGTGCAGGCGTGCGAAAAATCGATGGCAAATACACCGTTACACAGCCTCAGCTTACGCTCGGGTTCGAGTTTCATTCGAGTGAAGGTTGTAGTTATTATTGATGACATGTTGTCCTTAAATTTAAAGTGAGCAAGTAATGGAAAACCGCTGAAGAGCACGCGGAGTATACGTAGTTTGGGGGTTGGTTGGACTCTTTTGGTGCGGGGATCGTTGAAGACCTACTCACCTTCCGGTGCCTGGATGGGTGTTTCCATTAGGGCAGATTTAAAGTCACATCGAATGAGGTTTAAAGTTGCCTGCTGTCGGATTCGTAGCTATTAGTAATCCTTTTTGCAAGAACAATCGTAGATGAGCCGACATATGCCCGTCCTTGACATTGTTTGGGTTTGTACTAGATGAGCTGCCTGCGAAGCACATAATAGGTGCCTAAAAATAAATGTTTGATTATAAACTGACGAGGAGAGAGCTATAGAAGAGCTCACGCTTAGTACGTTAGACGGCCCCAAAAACCACTGGAAGCATAGAGAAGTATAAGCGACCTCCCTCTCTATTCAATATATTTTTCCCGTCACATTCAAATAATCCGTAGAAGGGACCACCGTAATCTTGACTGCTTTGAATGCATTGTGCTGAGCTCCTTTAGTTAGTGAGTTAGTTGATGGCGATTCTGTGATCAAGCGCACTTAGGTCTGCTGACCTATTGGATACCAATGTTAGGCTCATGAAAAAAGTACCTAATCTACCTTGATACTCTAATCATTAGGGGTGTTTTATGAAGTCTCCAAGGTCCCTAAAGCTAATTTTGCAATGAAACCTAAGTAAAAAACATTCGAGGACACGTTGCCAAACCGCTTTAAGGACTGGACAGCTGCAGAGGTAGTGTATCAACGATTCGTGTTCAACTGTCCTTGCAGTTTCTAAAGATCTTGTGAGTCCCCTTCCCGCTATTCTATAAGTTATAATGCTAATAGGGATCTGGCTTTTTGCCGACAGTCTTTCTAACGTGAATCCACATCGGACAATGACTGAGAAGTGACAGGGATGGTGCTTAAGCAACTATTTCTAATCCATATGGCTAGAGCTGGGGCAGAAGTCGTTAGTAAAGTAGGACATCATCCCACAGTGACCATTATATAGCGTCTTGTTATTCCTTAGGTTGTGATGCTAATGGAGGCTCGTCTTGGGAGAAGTGAAGACTTTTGCAGCTCACAACGCGAGTCCAAATCGGACACTGGCTGGGCAGTGAGAAACGTAGTGCTCTACCGCCTTCTTCTCATCTATCTCCGTGGAGCTGCAACATAAGTCGTTATGAATTAAGCCATCCTCCCGCCATGGGTCCCCTTGTGGTATGCAGTGTCCTGTTATTTTGCATGGGTTGTGATACTAATGGAGGTACGGTTCAGAAGTAGTAGAAACTTTTCTCTTCGATCTGTTAGCCTAGATTGAGGGTGTTTTCCTCCGACCACTTGTTGTTGCTTACTAGATGGCCGATCTTACGTCGTATAAAAATTATTCTTTAGTTATAACAGTTCCCCTTCTAGTCAATTCGGTGCCAGCACAGTGCCCTGGGAGAGAGCTGTCTTAGCCTCCTGTCGTCTATTCAACTCCGTAATTAAGTAGTAGAGGTTTTCTTGTTGTCCTCTCTTAAATCTTGCTTTCCGTACTGACATTGTCATATTGAGTGTCTCATATGGAAAAATACCACTCGTCAGCAAACACAAATATTCATTTTAGTCCAACAAACTCAATATTTAAGCCTGAGCTCTTATTTGTCTGTGCAGGTGTGTGCGTTTAGTATACTCCCACCCACATTCATACAGCTAGTGAATAGTTTTCTTCAATGCTTTCAAACGCAACTGAATGGAGAGCATTTATTTCGACTAAATATTCCTTTATTTTGTACTTTAATATTTTTTTCACTTTTTTTCGCTTTTCTGGTCTTTATCATCGTCTTGCCTGTAGCGACAATTTGTCCGTCGTGCGGTTTACTTAGCAAGTCGCTAAAAATACGTAAAAATAACCCTTTTAAAATTATATTTTATTCGCTACTCACTTACTCCTTATCATTTCCTCATCGAGTGTTTCTTATTCTTCTCCGCAGCTTGTTTATTTATTTAGCCGGTTGGCTGGATCGCTTAACATACCATTCGCGCACATCCTGCTCCAGCTCAGCATGTGGTCGGTTGCACGCAGTTGGTAAAAGAAAATGAGTCGAGCAGTGCTGTTGTGAAATCACAGAAATCTCTGAATTTTAAAATCTTCCTGGAAATAAAAATAAATAAATAAAAAATAAATTCAAAGGATTCTCGTGGAGATAGGACTGCAATATGTAGAGCTTTTATGTCCTGAATTTTTGTATTATATTGTATTGTATTTTTTTCTGAAATGAACTCCAAAATTCAAAGTTTGTAATATTTAATAAAAATATGTGACTGCGACTACAGTAGCTGAATGGGTGGCAGTGGATGCCACTATGTGGGGTATCATTGGTTGGAATCTAGTTAGACCACTATCAAAAAATGCTATTTCCCAGGCTCTCCGCGGCAGAGAATGTCAACGTCACAGAGTGAATTTCTAGCATAAAGTGAAAAAAGCTCCTGTCAAAATCCATCGAGTTGGATCAGAGCTTGAGTAGAATGATCACACCATAGGTAATATCTCAGTAAACACCAGCGCCTATAAGACGCAAATACTTCTGTTAAGTACGGCTGCCGCAATAGCCGAGACTTGGAGTTATTAAAAGTTAATTTTTGATTGCGTTCGTCCATCCGCAGGGAAGAGGCATGAAAAGAGAGCTCATTGTAGTTAACTTCACAACTTTTTTTTATTTGAAAGTCCTTTCTAAATTGCCTGAGCTTATCTTCTTTTTTATTTTCAAAAAATATTCTATTTTGTTGCCTAATAGAACTAGAGGCCTGCTTAGCGGTTACTATCTACCAGTTAGTAGTAAGAATCAGTGAAAACGACTTTATGAGGTATACTTTTAGGCTTTGAGCTTATCAACAAAAGCCAAGCTGTACTTCTCAAATGACTTAAATGTTATTTTTTATATTACAAAGATGGATTCTCGAACTTATATCTATTTAGGTAATTTTCGCCCACATATTTGGCAGTATATCAGCCTTATCTTGACGTATGTCGGGTTTCAAGTGCTCACAATTGGACCAAAGGGTCCACCAGACGGTGAGGTTTTTTCGTTTTTGAGTATAATGGCTTCTCTTCAATTATTTGAGGATGCTCTGGGAGCCAAACTTGTTGCTTGTTGTTCGAGCATTCAACTGATTCATGTTTGGCGTTGTGCATGGTCAACTGGCAAAAGTTTTTGTGAGCACTGGACTTTATGTGTAAGTACGTATAAGTCTGATACGAAATAATGTGCCATAAGAAAGTCCCAGCTCTTCAGAATGACGAGAAAGAGAGACTTTTGTGTCTTCGGCTACACTTTCACTTACAGTAGCGATGATTTTACAAATTCTGCGCCTAAAGGTATGCCTCAAACTGGTGCGTGCTATTGAGCTATTTATGCTAAGTAAAATATTATTTTGAATTAGTTAAAAATATCAGCAGTTGCTTTATCAGCATCAACACTGCCGGCCGGCTAGCAAACATTTGACATTTACTCACATTAAACTCCAACTCCAAGCATTTATTTGACTATTAAAAAAATTTACGGTTCCTTGTTTACCTTCTTCTTCTCCCCTAGTATTCTACCCACTAGTCAGTATAACTAATTAGATAACCGCTTCGTCCTTTTTTATGTCTATTTTTAGTCCTTTTTGTCATATTTTGTTTACTCGACTTGTTTATTTTATTCCTCTGTATTCCCTTGTCGAAGTTGTTAGTCGTTTGTGCTCTTTTGTTTTATTATATTATATTCTTTTTATATATATAACTAAATAACAATATCCTCAAATAAATCCTGAAATATATGTACATATGTATATTTTGTAGGTAAAAAATTGCATTTTTGCTGCTTCGGCAAATTTCAAGCCTACAAATTTTGCTTTTGCTTCATAAAATAAGGAAAAACTTTTATAATAAAATTATCTATTTTCGTGTGTAAATAAAAAGATGAAATTGCATATCAAAAGTTAGCGCAGAGCACGAGCATGTGCAATATGTTTATTGACAAAAAGTGTGGAAAATATTTCTACACAATAGTTCATTGCCTATCGCTGCAACTTAGTTTTGTATATCTTTTGATTTCATTTTGTGTGGTTTTGTTGAGTCTAAAACCACTTGACTGGTAGGAATTGTATTTTACTATTTTACTATATGATTGTTGAGAAGTACAGAGTAAAAAGTTCTCGGGAAAGTATTTTGGAAATTAATTTTAATAAAACTAATGGTTTATACATATATTATTTGTTCATAAACCGGCTGAGAATTGCAGAAGCTTTTACTAAGCGTTTAACTGGTTTTAAATATTTCTTATAAGCTTAGTTAGACGGCCTTTCTCTTCAGTATCTAATGAGCATTTTCATGAATGATTTGGATCTCTTGCTATATTATTTTAGATTGGCGCTCTTTTTTCGTCTCTCCAGCAAGTAATGGAATTTAATGAGAGAGTTCAGTCGAGTTTAGTACGAGCTACGTCGAAGCATATTCATATTTGAAGCAGATTCTAGGCTATATACGTACATTAGTCGCAGCCGAAACCAAACAAAGTTGGATGTAGAAGTTTCGAAGAGTGGAAGGAGAGCCTAAAGAAAAATATAAAGGTATCCCACCTTAACTCTGATTATTGATGTCGAAAACCAGAGGCTTGTCGATATCAAACTTAAGGATTATTGAAGATCTGGCCTGACGGTATTTGGAGTCTATAAAGCATTGGAAGGCCAACTTGGGCTCCGCCAGAAAACCACAGTTGTGTTGTTTATCTGGGACGAAGCGCACTAAAATATGAATATTTCCAACCTCGCCGGAACTAAGTACAAAATTAAATATAAGAATTATATTTGCTCCTCGGCAGGGAATGTCCACTCCTCTAGGAAAACCATTAAGACGAACGCCATGCTAAGAGGAGGAGAATTTCGGACGAAAGTCGCTTCCAAGTTGATACTTACTAATAGAGACTCATACCCACCCCGTAT
This sequence comes from Ceratitis rosa, assembly GCA_037013455.1. Classification (NCBI taxonomy): domain Eukaryota; kingdom Metazoa; phylum Arthropoda; class Insecta; order Diptera; family Tephritidae; genus Ceratitis; species Ceratitis rosa. The sequence continues at coordinate 23,214,881 of JAWMAG010000013.1, read as the reverse complement.
TGGATAAGTCGATACGAGTTATAAGCGAAAGCTTTTCAGGTCTCTCTCGGTCTGAGTTCAACTATGGAAAAGCCAAGATGTTCCCAGAGTGAGCTCGATTGGAGCGCAAGCTTACCCAAGTTCTGATATAATCATTCCGGTTCTCTCTTGGAGTGTATTTAGAGATGACCTCAAGTAAAATTATAAGATAGTCATCTCCATTTATGAGATTACTTGATGAATCTCAGTTTTTGAGTTAAGCTCGACTTCAACTATTGGAATATCGAAGCCGATGTCATATTGGCATTGTTTTTTCGGAGTGAGCCCAGGTGTAGGGTAAGCTAATTCAAGTTTTAAATGCGATATTTTTGGATCTAACTCAGTGTGCATTGATACTGAAGGAGCTAAACTTTAGGGAATTTATCGACTTAGTGTTCCCGAAGTGAGTATAGCCGGAACGTGAGCCGAATAAATTTCTATGTCCGCTTTTTCGAGTATTTCTTGGAGTGCATGAAGAGAAGAGCTTGGAATCAAACGATGTAGAGGGGTGCCTGGTGTACCCAGATTGAATACATCAGGCGGTTTCCAGAGGGGGTTTTCTGGGTTTTAAGGTGCGCTTAAGCTCAATTAAGGGGTAGCTTAGGTAGTATTGACCAAGTGCTTTTCGGTTTCTAGGTACCCACTCAAGAGAACCGCCAGTGAATGTAGCTTAGAATTCAAATTTAGATCATTTCCAACTAGTATATTTCTGCCGACATTTATCACGACTTTGTCTGCAACTTCCGTGGTACGTGGCAACCGAAACGCCCACACACAACGCCGCGGCCAGAGGCATATGAATAAAAAATATACATGAACTGTAACTGTAGTAGGCCTTTGGGTGGGGTGCGGTCTCTGGGGTAATTATGATATTATTGCATATGTCATAAGTTTTAACTCGACAGACAATAACGGTAAAATACCAAAAAAAAAAAAAAACAAAACCTCGCAGTTACACCTACACAATCCTCTACTGAGCACAGCGTAGAGTGGGGGAGAAGAGCAAAACAAATAATAACAAAAAGTATTAACTTCCCTACAAACAGACAGAAATTACAATTGACTTCAACAAGCAACTCATTTGCGCTCGAGCCAAACATACAATCACACATACATTCAGCGTAGGCAGTCATAACTGCCCCATAGGATGGCCGGAATCCCAACTCGTTTGACTGCGACTCGCCAACTTTTTCCCCAGCTCAAGCTGATGGCAGCAGCAATGAAGGCACACACACGATGCGCGCTGGCTCTAAGTTGACAACAAACTGGGCGAGCAAATAAAGAAAGGATAATATTGTACAACAAAAGGTTGCAGCAACAACAAACAAAAAAAGAAAAGAAAAGAGAAGAAACGAAAATAAATAACGGCAGTTGAATGTAGTGAACTCCATGGCGGCAGACCACTCGGCGACTCAGTAGCTCAGAGTCAACAAAGTAAAAGTAAAAAGAGTTAAAGGTAAACTCGACTAACTTTTATTTACATTTGCTCACTGTTACTGCTACTGTAGCTGCCACTACTGCTATCACTACTACTAAATGCTGCTACCTTTTTGCTTGCTTACTTTTCATCAACAAAAAGTAAGCCGTTGAAGTTGCACTGCTATCACTGTTATATATATGTGTTTGTTTATAGTAGAAAAATTCGTAAATAATGAAATTAGTTTTTGTTTGCCTACGCTTTAGGGATCAGCGGCCTCTTTTGTATGTTGTTTTTCATACTCCGCATCGCTACTCTCCCTTTGCTCTAGTCGTCGACTCTTTCTTTGCATTTTTTCTGCTTCTTTAGCTACTCTATGGTATTTGTCCCAAAGGCTTCTTTTGCAAATTTGTCCACTGTTGCTTTAACTCTTTGCTCATCATTTGCCTTTTTTCCCTTTCACCGTTGATACCGTTGTGTGCTTTTAGGCGCTTTAAATTAGTACAACCTTTGTAGGCTTAATGTTCGGTTGGTTGGTTGATCTCTGATGGTTTTTGTTATTTGAAGAAGTTTTTATTGCAAATGTTTTTTGTTTGCTCTGCGATTAACTAAGAGTGGGTTTATTGGAGTTTTGTCTTCTGAACCATTTTTACATTTGATTGATTGCTTTAAACGGCTAGAAAGTTTTACAACACTGAATAAAGTGAGTGAGCGGAGTAGAGCCGGCAGCGTTCGAATAAAACTGTGCGACGAGCTGTGGAAATTTAGCTAGAAGGAAGCTTGATAAAGTTCAGTCGGAGTGTCTCCTCGAGGCTCAGAGGTTAGAGTAAGATTTACCAGCGATTTTTAATAAAGAAGGCTTTCTAGGTGTTAGCTCAGATGAATGGTGCTAGAAATCGTTCAATTGTAGAAAAATACGTAGTCTTAACTCAATACCTGTTAAGCGGCAACATGCAATATCCAACAACAGACTCAAATTATGGCTGTTACGACGTTTTATCGAAACCAGAGTAAGAAATTCATCCGGCATTAACGTCAGGTAGGTGGTATTCGCAACAAAAAGAGGTCTGTATAGTAATATTTAGTTTCTGCCTCTTGGAGCTCTTTGGGTGTCGGTTTTAGGGTATGTGAAGTGTACAAAATCCTATCAATTTGAAGCCCCTTGAATTTTTTGGTAATAAACAAGATTCTAACCATACAGCGTACAGTGTCTCTTTGAGTCCGAGGTCTGAGATCGGTTAGCTTTTTTGATGTGTTTGTGAGGTATGTAAGATCCTATTAGCATTGAGACCCTTTAAGTTTTTAGGTGTGTGAGGTGTGCACGATTTATGTAGTAATGAAATCTTCTGGGTTTTTGGGTAGAAGAGGTGTATGAGGGATTGAAAATTAATAACAATCAAGTTTCGACAAGTTCACCTGGCCCCGTTTGCTGACTATTTGTAATCCAAGTAAGCTTCGTCTGATAATAGTTGAGTCTTAACCCAAATTGAGGGTGGTTCAAGGTCAGTTCAAAGTCTATAATAACCAATCCCAGTTTTCAGATGGGGCTCATACGTAGTCGAGTTACTTGGGGTTCAATTATGTGTAGCTTTTTTCTTCGTTACCACCGTGAGTGGTAAGTTATGTAGGAGATGGGTAATGAACTAACTATCACCTGCGTCTAAGTCAAACTGAGTGTGCCTTATATATATTTTGTAGTCTCACGCGTTTAGAACTTCGGTAGGCACTTGCAGCCCGCGACACTCATGGCTTCCATTTCCACATCACATCAAATTTTTCATTTTTACTCCTCATTAACCACCGTCACCTGTAAACGTCAAAAAATCAGTCGCCACACACTCATCCACACACATCATTTGCCCACAACAATAGCTCGCCTCATTTATGTTGCTGATAATCAGTGGTGACAACGGTGACGATGGCTGCTGCAGCCATGTTCGATGTCCGCTGTTAGAGTGGCGGTTAATGTTGGTCATATCCAACAGATCACACCATCACTCGTTGTTGGCGCTTGTCATGTCAGAGACTTGGTTGTTGGCTCTTGGCTGTTGGCTCTTGGCTGTTGGTTGTGTCTCTCTGTTGTTTGGTGGTTGATGACAGACTGCTTTGCGCTTGTATTGATATTGTTGTTGTTGTCATTTCAGTTGTTGTTGGTGGTTGGCTAGTGATTACTGTTGCAACGCCTATTACATCAGCGCATGATAATGTTAAAGAGGAAGCTGGTGTTGTCGCGTCGACGGCTGTGTATGATTTTTGTTGACTTGATAACACGTTGATGTTGTTGTTCTGGTTGCTATACAATTTGGTTTTTGAGTGTCGCAGGAATTTTGCAAATTTTGTAAATTTACTGCGCCCGCTGACATACAAGTTTATTCTGTATGAGCAGGTTTCATTCAGGTGGACTGCGAAACATGAAAATCCGAAGTGTAGACCCAGGTCTTCCCAAGAGCAAGTTTCATAAGACGGGTGTGTTCGGAGTAGATTACACCTAGTCAATGTCTCCTCAAAAATCAACTAAATATGGGAAACAGCTGTGGAGGGCTCTAATAAAGCATTGATCACCACCTTCATCATCGTCCAGAAGGACTTGGAAAAACAGATATTTTATGATTTGTCCCTACAGTTGCTGAGATCCTCGAAGAGCACTGTACCATCATCAGAAGAAAATTGGAAATTTTGAAACAACTTTGTTTTCCAGATGAAGACCTCGAGTGAGCAAGGGAACGGCTGGGTTTGAACGGTGTAGCATATAAGAAGTCTCTAGTTTACAAGACTGTATTATTCTGACCGTGAACTCGTAACGCATTAAAGCGAAAATTTGTTCTAAATAGCACTGTTAAAGAGAAAGAAAGAGACCTCTCCTAATGGCTCATATGGGCTGGTATCGAGTGAACAGTAGCTTTGTGATACTTATCAACGGTGCTGAGCTGCAGTCTCCAATTTATATATATTTGGATGTTGACCGCGAGCCATCCTCTGGCTCAGTCCTTCATAAAATAGAGTATGGTCAAGGGGCGCTCCTCACGAGAAAATGCATTATCTTTGATAAATGAATGAAATCCTGGCGCCGAGTCAGTTCTATAACCACTTTTTAAGGAGCTGTAGTTTTTTGCCCGAGCTCGGTCGACTCTTCTACTGATGATAAACTAAATCAAATAGTTTTCATTGTAAATATTTATCTATGCTCCCATTGTTGACTCAACCAACGGCAGGGAATGCCAATCTCATTGGAAAAACATGTAGGTCTCTCTATTTGACGGACCCAGCATTAAGACACACACCTAAATTTGAAAGACTAACTTGTCCCTAAATCGCTCCAGCTGCTATGAAGCATCAATTTTGTCACCTTCTTTGGTGATTGTGGCTCAGAAAAGCAATCTGACCTGGTTCTCTTTAAGAAACTCACCTTTCGTCCTTTTTAACTTTACTTACCTTCCGGTCAAAATTTCTTAATTACCTCAAGGAAGTAGCAGCAGTAAGCCAAGTTGACTGCAATGAATTTTAATGAAATAAATTATTATGAAAGTTTCCAAAAAACCAATGCATAAAAAGGATACGAATTAAGCAAGACAAGATAAGACTGCAAAATCCCGAAGGGACACGTCGCATAAGGAGACACAACCACAAACGATTAAAGTCAAATTGCCAAAAAAGATTTACAATAAATGTCATAACAAGCGAAAGATGATGCTTTTATGTATGGTAAATATATATAAAGATGTTTGTAAGTTTATACACACATACCATATATATGTAAGTGTGTGTGTGTGTATGCGAAAAAGTTTTCTGTGAGTGATGTGACAACACACTATAAACCGTTTTGTTTGTTAAACGAAATTTAATAGTTAATGTGTTTATAATGAACTCTGTGGCGCTGCACTCACAGACACACACCCACACACACGCACACGTGGCAATAAGCCAACGCAAGCTAAAAGCAATTTTGCTATTTTCCACACGTAAAATTTTTGAATAAAATTTCAAAATTATTATTAAAGCGCAGTGGAGCGGTGGAAAAATAAACCAAATAGCATTAAGTGACAGTGAAAAGAGAAAATTCGTACCAAATCACATTACGAAAGCTTCCATAAATACGCATACACATATATATACACGTGCATATGCAAAAAGATAAAGGGTAATGGCGGTGGCGGGTGGAGAAGGCTGAAAGAGTTCATTGTTAAGCAATCAATTTTACTCGAGCAAACAAAGGCTGACTAAGAGTTGAGAGAGAGAGAAAGAGAGAAAGAGAGAGAAAGAGTGAGAGAGAAAGCATATTGTATACAGCAGAACATCTGCTTTGTGGCTGCGTCACCAAAACAATATGCGCCGAAAAGTATGCTAAAGTATAGTACTCTACACGTGTAACTGTTTGTGTGGAATTGTGAATGCAACACTGAGAGAGAAATGCGAACACCACGAACAACAATAGATAAAAGCAATAACAACAATTGATAAAAGCAACAAAAACAACAAGCAACTGTGGAAATTGCCACAAATAAACTGCAAACTGCTGCTGCAGCATGCTACGGTTTGCGAATTGAGTGCGTAAATGTCGCCAATCCTTTGTTTGCATATACAGTGAGGTATAAAAATAAAACCAGGGATATTTGTAAATATTTTATTTTTAATTTTTGATAAATATGCAGTACGCTTTGCATTTTATTTTTAAAACTAAATGTTTATATATTTAAAATGAGTTTTAAAAAATAATAATTTATGCATTAACAAGCTTTACGGAAATAATTTTTAAAAGTTTGTTAAAATTAAAAAAAATATAAAGATGTTAGAGTACGCATAAACAAATTTGTGATAGAAATGAGATGTAAAAATATTAAAATGTTCTGAGGTATACATATATCGTTTAATTGAAAAATTGAAAATAATCCTTTCAGGTGAATAGACCTTGAATTTCTTTTAATTTTTTTTTTACTTTTACACAAAAATATGAAATATGTAATTGAAAATTTTTTTTTTTAATTTTTTTCCAAACATCAAAAAAATTGTCAAATAATTTGTTTTTATACATTTCATAGCCTGGAAATTCTTTAATTATTACTTTAGTATGCTTAGTTTGAACCAATTTAAGCCCTTTAGTGTACGTAAATCAGAGCAAAGGAAGCATTGCATTCACAGTTTGCGTAGTTGCAAGCACTACTACTCATATAGACACATACGTGCACGTTTATATTACACTTCTAACTGTTTTGAGGGCGTTGCGGTTGCCTCTTATTGCAAGCTAAAACCAAATCGAAATTTAATGACAACACATTTGTCATTGTCAATGTCAAAGTGTCAAGCAATGACACAGCAACCATGGTAGTTTATACCCTACTAGCCTTGTACTGAGTGTGGTTGGAAGCAGAGATCTCATCTACAAATAAAAAATAGGTGAAGCGAGCATACGCTGCATATTCTTCGGCTTTACTAATGCTGCTGCCCCTATGTCAGTTAGTTGAGAAAAGTAAACAATTGGTGACTAAGTACTGGATAGATAAGGCAGTGCAATGATTGCAAGGGTGGATAAAGGTTTGTTGCGTATTAAAGAAAAAGTAAAATTCTCCCTCTGTGCTAAGTGAAAGTGTAATTTTTATGTATAAAAACTTTCTAATGCTTAAGTAGCACAAGAAATACGTGTATCTGGTAAATGCATGTGCCATACAAATTTGCAAAAAAATTTAATAATTTTATTTACATAAATTTCATTAACTTTTTCTTTTTGTATTTAATTTTTTAATTTTTGATATGTTGATTTTATTTTAATTCTATTTTATTATTTTATTGTATTTTATTTTATTTTATTTTATTTTGTTTTATTTTATTTTATTTTATTTTATTTTATTTTATTTTATTTTATTTTATTTTATTTTATTTTATTTTATTTTATTTTATTTTAGTTTATTTTCTTTATTAAATTTTTTTATATTATTTCATTTGGTTTTCTTTATTTAATTTTGGTTTATATCATTTTATTTATTACTTTTTTGATTTTACGTCATTTTATTATTTTTTTAATTTTTTTATTTAGTTTAATTTATTTAATATCATTAAATTTTAATTTAATTTATTTAATATTATTATATTTTAATTTAATTAATTTAATTTTTTTAAGTTATTTAATATTATTAAATGTTGATTTGTTACATTTTATTCTAATTATTTATTTTTATTTATTTATATTAATTTTACTTTATTTTTTAATTTACTTTATTTTGCTTCCATTTTTTATGTATGCTGTTGTGTCACTGGCTATGCTGTCAGGCCGGTCAAACAGCGAGACAAATTTGGTATGTGGCAAGTGGCAAGTGGTAGAAAACGCCATTTAACCGGTTTTGTTTTACAAGTTCTACTTTTTTTTTCTTGCCACATACACGCTTTCACATGCGCCCACATATTTACATATTTTAATTTGTAAATTTTTTCCGCTGACCTGTGAGACTGCTATCTTGTTGCGCCATGCAGCGTCACGTATAGATATGTTTGGTCGGTTTTTAATTCAGCCATTTTGATTTTCTTGCTGTTTTCCACTATTTCATATGTTTTATCGAGACTTCAATTTTTGTTTTTTGTTTTTCACTGCTTAGGAATGATAAGCGCGTTGCATAAAGTTGCCTGATGTTGCATGCTGCATCTGTAACTGTTGTCCTAAAAGCCACACAAATATTATAAGTATGGTGGTGGGCGAGTTTTTATTCTCTTTTATATATTTGTTTAAAAGTTAGCTGCATTTTTTGCCTACTTTTAGGTATTGTACTCGCCTAGATTATATCGTTGATATTTTAATACACTTATAAAAAGAGGCATATTGCACTTTTTCGCAACTTTTAAAATTGTTCGTAAAAAAATTTACAATTGCTTGCATAAATTCAGTTTCAAATAAAGTTGATTTTTCCATTTTTTTTTGTATATTTTCGGCATAAACTTAATAGCTATAATATCACAATTTTTTTTAAGTTTCATTTTTATTTTATATTATCTGTTTTTATTTTTGCTTAATTTTTGCTAAGTACTTTTACTTAAATATGTCATAGTTTTCATTTTTTTACATATTCTACACAGAAATTCGAATATTACAGCACTTAAAAAAAATGTATTGCCTACCTTTGGGCGCATTTATATTTATGCAACCAAATTGTAAATGAAAAATAATGCTTTTACCTTTCCTTTCACTTTCATTCCTCACCCCTTTTTTGGACCACAATTTATTATGTTTGCTTTCATCTTTAGATATTTAACTTACTGAAATGTGGCCTACCTTAAGGCGCACCACGTTTTACTTTGCCTCGAAAGTGCTTGTCTTTGCTCCAATTTTCTTCTATTCACTTCCGTTCAACTGAAGCTTCTTTTTTGCGTTTATCATTTGCGTAAAATCGCGCAAAAACACATAGAAACGCCCGTTTAAAAGTTTTCTTGTCCTACTTTTTGAATTTTCTTACCCATACATATGTACGCACGCACAACTAAACACTAAAGTATTTCGCTTTTATCAAATTCTTATACTTTAGGTTACTTTCAGCATTAAATTTGTGACATTATTTTGCACCTCACGCACGCACATTCACACAAGATTAGTACCAGCTCATATATATAATATTTGTTTGTGCTTCTACAGTTTGTGTTGATATGATTCTCGCGTCTTGGAGTGTCTCACTTTCACTGTAATTTGTGTCACTTAAGCACTCACAAACTCCTACAACCAGCTGAGTGGCGCTTAATTCGCCAAGTTTTGTCTTCCGCAATTTTAATGCTGCTGTTGCTGCTGCTTCTTCCTTTTGGTTAGAGTGTTTGTTTGTGTTAAAAAGATGCTTGAATTCAGACTTAAATGTTTGGCCTAGTTTTTGTGATCTGAATATGAGCACGTAAATTCATGTTAAGTCAAAATTAGTACGCAGCAGAGTAGTATCCAAATTTAATATATTGTAGAAATATCGCAATAGAAGTAGAAAATTTAAGCATTTTGAAGCAATTCTTGCCTCACAAACCTTTGAACCACCAACTTAAGACCGGCGAAATCAAAATTTTGTATATGAAAGAAAATCCTTTAGCATTTCTTTTGAAGTGACCAAAGTATTAGGTGAAAATATTTAATTTCTTTTATTGCCAAATAGGTTAATGTGGACAATTCTTAAGAAGAAGTGCGTTTCGAAACCTTGTGATCAGGTGAACCCGTATATCAGCAAAGGCCATAGAAGTCTCCCTCTCGGCATTAGGCCAAACAACTTACATGTGGTGTATGAAGCAGCATTAACAGCTGGCAGCTGAAAAGTTCTTAACAAATGCTACGGATGCCTTTACTTATAGAAAATAATAACAGAACTCTTAACGAATAATATGAGCGGGAGAATGAAACCTTTTGTCAGGTGCAATCCAACTATGAGTAGTTCCTGGTAAGGAAAGTCAACTATTGTATATTTCTGGTATACAACCAATCGGCAATTAAGGAATTTATATCCGCCACCACAAAGACAATATCTGTGAGAATATGTAAAAAGACTATAAACAGACAGACAGACATCACTTGAGTCCCATATTACACGTAGTAGGCAATGAAAGTACCGGCTCGCTCTACCGCCGCTGGTAAGGTTACAACCATTGTCTGCCTCAGACACTTCATTACCTTCAAACGTTGCTTAAGGCAGTGGGGAATGAGATGTGTCGATTCATTTCTCATTTGCCCTGAACATCAGTCATCAGATTATTTCCTTGGGGTCTACATGAGTATGCTAAGGTCTTGAAACCAGCATTTTGCCATAACATTTTCGAGAATTACCTTTGATGACCAGCTTCTGAAGCACTTTATGCACACGTATTTCGACCATTTTCTATTTTTGTCTGCATTTCAGTCTAGCTTTTCTCTTCAACTCTCGTTGTGCTGAGATTCAATTTTTGATCAGGTGGCAACTATTCACAAAAACATTTTATGTCATTATTTGGTTTAATATTCAAATTGAAACATAATGATTATATTATAATATTATATTGTAAGGACCTGTTTTTAATTAAATTTATTTTGAATAGATGGCAATTCTACTCACAAAATTATTTTAGCAAAAAAATATTTTACATAGTTTATTTTCATACATCCCTACATTACAAACATGTATTTAATAATTTTTTTTCAATTTATTTATTTTTCAGGTAAAAATTTTAAGCTGATGGCATCACTGTTCAAAAACAATTTATGGCAGGGTAGCTTCTAAACATATTTAATACAAATTGTTAGTTCAATAGTTGATAGATGTGGAGTTTAATACATATGTACGTATGTAAATTTTTCATTTCATTGGTTTTAATAGATGATAACTATTAGCAGTTGTCAACGCTTGCCAAAAATATTTCTCCCCCCAACCTGTCTTTTTAATATTATAAAAATGTAAGTAAATAAATTTTATTTATATTTTAATGTTTTATTTATATTTTAAGTTTGATTTAATAAAAAATATATTAAACAGGTGGCAACTTTTGCCACATCAGAAATTTTTTAAAGTACAAAGTTTGATACACGCATTATAAATACTCATTCAATTGTTTTTTTTTTATTAGCACGCTACAATTAATTTTTCTTTAATTTTAGTTTTTTCAGAATGTAACTAAAAAAGATGGCAACTCATTTAAAAAAATATTTTTTTTCAACATTGCATTTTCTTCAATTAAGTCCATTGAATACCCTTAAACTCCTTAAAATATTGCTTTTTTCTCATTTTTATTACCAATTTAATAGTATAAGAAAACCGAGTAGGGTGGCAGACCATTTATTTTCAATTTTAGCTTCATTTAAAGGCCTTGCGTTTCATACAGTTTTAATTTTTTCTCACAACTTTTATGCTTAGAAAAATTTGAGCAGGGGGTAACGCTCGACAATAATATTTTTATACTTTGATTTTGAAGCTCCTTTTGTTATATTTAATTAAATCTAATTACTAATATTACATTATATAAATAAATGCATTTACCACTGCTTTGCCTATAAAGAAGAAGAAGAATAGAAATTGAATAAAAATAATAAAATGAGAGCCCCGGCAACACTATCAAAAACATATTTTTTACTTTTGGATTTTTAAAGTTCTTATTTTGAATAAATTTTATCATGAGTTTTTTTTTTTACATATGCTGAGTTCAAGTTATATGTTGATGTATAATACAATTTAACGGTAACAAGTCTAAGAGTGGTACAGTGCTACTGGGTATGCGATTATACCCATTCGATAGTCTTAAGAAAATACTTTTTTTTGCAAAAGCGAGGTCAGAAATTTAGTTCAGGATCTTTCTCTCAATCACTCTCAAATTTGATGTCTTTGCTTATTATTATTAAAAAAACAAAATTAAACGGAATTAAATTTTTTAAAATTTCATATTTTCACAAGATTTTAAGGCAAAGATTTGGCTTTTAAGATGCACCATAGAAAACTTGTTACCTTAGGCCATGAATTTCAACCCATCAAAACACACAAAAGCAACTTTTCGCATTTTCACTAATTTATGCACTCATTCATACAATGAACTGAGCAGTAATAACGAGTACATATTTTTTATTTCACTTTTACTTGCAGCGCGTTCTTTGTACATTCACATAATATTTTTCTCCGCCATCATTTGTGTGATCCTTGTTGCCAGAGCATATCCTTTGCCGTTTGCGTACGCTCGTTTGCTAAATTAAATTCATAATAAATAAACTTCCTGCTATGAATCGCCTAGAGAAACTTTGCCGCGCTCGAGTATTTCGTCAAAAATCTGCTTGTGGTTGGTGGATAGCAGCGAGTGAATAAGTAAATAAATAAGAAAGTAAGTAGTGGAACAAGACGAAAGGATAATGGCAGATATATTGAGTGTACATAAACACACACATATATATATATATGTAAATAAATATAAATAAATGCTTGAGTAGAGGAGAAAGTGTAATAAAGTTTGAGCAATTGTTGTTATTAACTAGCGTTATTGTTGTTATTGTTGCGCAATAAACTTGTGCGGCGGGCACTTTAAATGACCATCAAGAGATGCTGGCAACTTTTCGGCCAAAAGCAGTCCGCCTTGCTTGCTGCTACTAGTATAAACAACTATTTTGGGCTGCCCCCAGTCTCCTTAGGGTCATACACATACATATACATAAATATATATAGCATCCCTCTCTTCCTCTCTCTCTCTCTCTCTCTCAGCCAATCTTAAGTAAACCGAATTTTCTTGCCCAAAAATGACGTTGGTGATGCCCAACAATTTTGTTGTTAACTTTTATTATTAATTTTATTTATTTACAAGTGCATATTTGTATGTATGGTATGTGTATATGTATATAAATATGTACTTGTGTATATAAAATTCACTACATTTATTTAATACATTCAGTGGCGGAAAAGTTGTGGAATTTCTGCAAATGCGCTCATATAAATCGCATTACCCAAAAACTGGCCTTACAAGGTACCAACACATTCACATGCGTACACACATACATACTTACCTACATGCATAACGACACACAGTACACATCATGTAGGTGTATGAAAAACTTTCACATTCAATGCACGCTGACCTCTGCGTCGGCTGTGTGTTGTTATTGTTGTTGTTGCTGTTGTTGGGCGAGTAAAAATTGAGTTTATTTCATATCGTGGAATGTTTGTGAAAAGCGCAAAAGTTTTCCCTACAATTTTCATTCACATTTTCATTGCATTATTATTTTTTCATTTTCTTTTGCGATGACTTTTATACAATTCTGCGCTGCTTTTTCACCTTCTTCGCCTTACCTTACCGTCTAATTCACTTTCATCTACATTTACTCATACTTACAAACAACTTTCTGGTTACCTTTTGACTCATTTCTGTGTCCGTGTGTTTGCCCCGCTGCTACACTGATGTACCGACTTACATAAGTCGACTTTATCAGTTTTACAACTTTTCTTCAACTATTCAACTTCGACCGAGGGGTAAAAATATGACGAGGTAGCTGAGGTGGTAGCAAATACTTTTATGAGCAAACCTTGTAGCGGTAAAATTTTTTATTATTATTTTTAATACAATTTTTATTTTTATTAAGCTTATGCAGCGCCCATACAATTACTGTAGTGGTGAGCACATCGTTAGTGGCTGTGGAAGAATTCTTTCTTCGGTTATGTATGACTTTCAGCGGTCTTTATGCAACTGGCAGAAGATTCTGTATTTCATGCAAGCTCTCTTACAAATTGGATTTATTTATTAAGTAGTGTATAAACAGACAGCAAAAAGGAATGGAAGTTATGAAAGGTAGACGATGGATGAAAAGCTTAAGGTTTCAACTTCTTCCTTCTCTCTACAACTCCCACAGAAGTCGTTTTACGGTGCGTCCAGCCTCTGTAGGTGTCTACCTAGTAGCATGGTATATACTTTTTTCAAGTGAAATAAGCTCTCTCAATCATTTTTTATTCCATACCGACCACATTACCTTGGTCACATTGCAACGATTCAGATTTTTCCTTCCTAAGTTAGCATCTGCGATGAGCTTACAACTGCAGAGCGGTATGCGAGATTTGTCTATGAGGGCGATAGCGCACGTAAAATGCCGATCCTTGCAAGCTCGTTCACCATATAGTTACCTAGAATGTTACTCTGTACAGGCACCCATTCTGGGATCAAAGAGACCTATTTGTTCATCATGTTTAGGGAGTTGCGGAGTTCTCTACCGTTTTTGTTTTTAGAGTGACAGATACCAGGGCTTTTAGTACTGTCTGGATATCCTCGTAGTTATAAATACAATCTGCCGAGAGTACTATTGGACCTAGACAATTCATAATGTCATATATGACCACCAGTAGACAAAAGGACTTGCTGATCCTAACTTACGTTGAATAGATTCCACTACCGAATCTGTTGTCTAACGTTGGCTCATCCATATAAAAGTGAAGTGGAGTCTACATATGCTGGAACAGCCAACCATGTTCCAATGGTGGCTATTAGGGAAACCCACGTTGTAGTCATTCGTAAAGTTAGTGGAGGTTATGTAGTAGTCCGTCCTTTCTATTGAACGAATCCTGTGATCTTACCGCAGCTCGTCTCATAATATCGATAGGAGATCTAAGAGAACATTGTTGTTAGAAACTCTGAGGTCTTATGCTTCCGGGTGAAAAGAACCAGCTCCATCTTATGTGGGTTAATGCCTAAATCAGCGTCATTAGCGCACTTTTCTAACCATCTTTGGCCGCATTGTAGAACATTACACAAAGTTACAATAAGTCGCCTGAGCGTCCACTTAAGCTTCTCCTCTATTCGTTATTCATGTCCCTGGGCAATTTGTTTATTGCGATCGCCCATAGAAGAAGCGAAAGTACTCCACTTTGTGGGGTTCCACTGCTTACATACTTAAGACTTCTGTAAGAGTATTTTCGTCTTTTCTTGGATTTTTTTATATTTTATGGGTACTGTAACTTTCCTCAATGGGTGTAACGACCCGCTTATATTGTAAATGCATCAAGCAATTGGGTAGTTAGGAGAAAGACAAGAGTTTCCTCCCAGAACGTAGAATGATGAGCACTTTTGAGTACTTTCCTGAGCCGACTCTCCTCAGATGCGCTCTTCCGCTTTTGTGTAAAAGTCTCTCTTGACCCAAATCTCCAATGGATAGGAAGCAGTTGTCGCCAAGAAGGCACTATTCTGCAGCCTTTCCTATGATATTGAGGATGTGGTTTCCACCATTGTAGTCATTGTAGTTTGTTTTTACCCATACGATGCCAAGCTGTACAGAATTTGTATAAAGCTTCGAAACCGGCAATAGTGAAAACTCTCCCCAAGTTTACTAGTACAGCAACGTTTGTAGATTTTGGCAGTATTAAGGCTAAACTTTTTTACAAAAATGAATTAAATAATATTTCTTTAGTATTTCTGTTATAAATCTTTACCAACTATTTGACTGTTAGCGACACCTGGCGAGTAAAAAAAATTCAAAAAAGCTTTTATAATTATTCTTCACTAGATAATTATTATATAAATTGAAGGAAGGAAAAGGATGTTTTTAACCCCTTAAATATCCTTTTTACTCTTTATTCTAAGTTACTTTAATAAACTATAGTAAGTATTAAAAATGATTTGTATAGGTATGTCCTAGCTTTCTTTTATCGGCAATTCTAAAAGTCATGCCAAGCAAAAGTTTCGCGCTAAAGCTTTCTTGAGTACACTTTCCAAGATTTGATCACTCTTTCTGTGCTCATTTGTCAACTAGATTGTCAGCTACACAAAAATTATGGCAGGACATAAACTATTGCCTCTACAAAGACATAACTTTTGGTAATTTTTCTTCTTCTCATTTGTAAGAAAGACCACAAAACCTTGCTGAAGAGGTGAAGCCAAGACAAAGCATGCCAAAGAAAAATGAAACAATCAAAATTAAGAGAGTGGAAAATTTCGCAAAAAACCATACAAAAAAAAAAAAAACAATAAAATGCAAAACCAAGTTAGCCCTTAGAAAACTAAAGAGAAAAAATATCAAAAAAAATGAGCGCAAACTACAAAGGAAATCTCAACAAAACTTGACGTAATTCAGGGAAACGCAATTGACGGAAAAGTCGCAACAGAATTAAGTAAACTACCGTTAAGTAAATCTTAGGTATGTGTGTAGAGTATGTAAAGCAAAACAGCGTAGGTAAATAAAGGAAGCAGCAGTGTAAGAAGTGGAAAGCAAATGCAAGACATATGACTTCGCAAATGAGTAGCGAGAGCGTAAGGTAGTAGCTGAAGGGGACAAGAAAATACTCTTCAAGTGAAAAAGAGGTAGGTGAAGAGCAGAAGTGTTGCTTATGGAATGTAAACAGTTGTTTGTGTGTTTGCATATATGCGCAAATATATAAAGTTTACATAGCTAACGGGCTGAAGTTGGAAGTTTGAAGTTAAGCTGGAAATCAGATTTTCATTATTTACGTCATATTTACGACAACAAGCAGGTAAAAAGTGAATAAACAGAAGTCGAAAAATGTAAAAGAAAATTATTAAAACCAAACTGCAGAAATAAAGGAAACTAATTTTTACAACAGATTTCTTTATAAAAGTAGGAAAGTTTGTTTGGGAGCGAAAAAAATTAACATTCTTTTATTTCCTATTTAATTTTTTGATAGTTTTTCTTTTCAATATTTTTTTTTGCTCAATTGCAGGGCGCTATGAACTTTGGTTTGTTGTTGAAATAAAATAAAATAAAATAAAATAAAATAAAACAAAAAAAAATTAAATAATATAAAATAAAATAAATAAAATAAAATAAAATAAAATAAAATAAAATAAAATAAAATAAAATAAAATAAAATAAAATAAAATAAAATAAAATAAAATAAAATAAAATAAAATAAAATAAAATAAAATAAAATAAAATAAAATAAAATAAAATAAAATAAAATAAAATAAAATAAAATAAAATAAAATAAAATAAAATAAAATAAAATAAAATAAAATAAAATAAAATAAAATAAAATAAAATAAAATAAAATAAAATAAAATAAAATAAAATAAAATAAAATAAAATAAAATAAAATAAAATAAAATAAAATAAAATAAAATAAAATAAAATAAAATAAAATAAAATAAAATAAAATAAAATAAAATAAAATAAAATAAAATAAAATAAAATAAAATAAAATAAAATAAAATAAAATAAAATAAAATAAAATAAAATAAAATAAAATAAAATAAAATAAAATAAAATAAAATAAAATAAAATAAAATAAAATAAAATAAAATAAAATAAAATAAAATAAAAAAAATAAAATAAAATAAAATAAAATAAAATAAAATAAAATAAAATAAAATAAAATAAAATAAAATAAAATAAAATAAAATAAAATAAAATAAAATAAAATAAAATAAAATAAATTAAAATAAAATAAAATAAAATAAAATAAAATAAAATAAAATAAAATAAAATAAAATAAAATAAAATAAAATAAAATAAAATAAAATAAAATAAAATAAAATAAAATAGATAAGCACAATGATGATGATTTCCTAAAACGATATTGTTTTAATGCCTTGCAATATATTTATGTTTTTAGGCACACGTGCTATGAACTTATATACACTTGGTTTCAGACTCTCTGTAAAGTTGGCCAATTTGAAGAAGCTTTTACTTGTTCATGTGAAAAGACTGCTGAGCTGGAAAAATTGTCGCATTGAAGATTAAACAAAATGATAACAAAGCGCAATTTAAACGAGCAGAAGATATTTACACCCTTTCAGTCGAATTTTTTCTGTCTACTGCTCTTTATATATGTATTACTACTTTCAATTTTGTACTGCTGTAAATTTTTCTTAAGAATTTCTTAACATTAGATTTGTGTTACTGATAATTTACTTTATTAAGGTCAAAGTTGAAATAATTTGAGCTAGAGAGGTGATGATATTTGCGAAAATTTTACATTAAATTTTCTTACATTGTGATGTTATAAAAGAAATTTGTGTATTTATATGGAATGGTTGTAGTAGGTAAGGAAAGATAGATGGTAGAATTAATTAGTTTGAGTATAAAATAAAATAAAAAAGGAAAAGACTTTTAGATAACTTTTTTGAACCATCAATAAGTCACAGAATTTATTTTTTTTTTACCAACTAGAAAATACCAAATTATTTCCTTATTATTTCCGCCTTTACAAATCCACTCTACACATAATCAAGTAAAACTAAATTTATGTAACATATTTTTAGGTGCTTATGGGAAATGTGTGCGTTGAGAAAATAAAATTAGCAAAAATAACAAAACATTTTAAATAATAACAGGTTTACTCAAGCAAATTTGGGGCAACACATAAAACTACATTATTGTTCACACACTCACACACACAGATAATACAAAATATTTGCACTTACATTCCTGAATATGCATGTATGGATGTGTGTTTTTTTTTCATAATATTTTAGTATATTATGCGCTCCATTTGTGGGTCCCCTTTGTGGTTGCATGCTGCTAAATTTACACAAAAATAACCGAGCGTGTGTGTAGTGTGTATGTATCTGTATGTGTTTGTATTTACCTACATTAGCACTCATTTAAATAAATGTTGTAGAGCTTATTATTGTACATTTTTTCTTTTTTGCATTTTTTTCGCTCATGCACATGATTATTGTTTTTATGTAGCACTCTTTTGTGTGCTCTAATTCAAAAAGCATGCCATGTTGGGAATAGTAGATAACACTTTGTTCCCCTTTTGTGAGCCCCGCTCTTTTGTTTTTATCTCATTGCTGTTATTATGACTTTTTTCTATGCAAGCCTTTACAGTTTTTCTGTGCCAGTTCTTTTTATTTGTATTGCGCCTACATGTAGGCTACAAATTACAATTATGTAAGTATACTTATATGTGTTTATTTTACTGAAAGTATATGTAAACGGTAGAAGCTCTTTGGTTTTTGTGTTTTCACTAGCTTAATGTATTTATAAATTGTATTGCATAATTTCAGGCGTTTGGACTTGTAAATTTTGTGTTATGGGGAAAAGACAAAGATATTTACATATATTCAGGAAAAAAGGGTTATAGTTAGAACGTATGTAATAAAAAGAGGAAAATTATGTGTGTATAAAAATTCAAAACTAGAGAAAATGTAAAGAAAGTTTGAATACAGGGGTATATATGTTAGTATGTATGTACATTTGTAAGTAGCTTGCGTTGTTAAACTGAAAAATGAGATTGTAGAGGTTTGGAAAATTTAACTTTGAATTAGATTAATATATTATGGTAAATTTTGTAGTTTTAATGAAAATTTTACTGCGCTTTTTATATAATTTTTTATGCTTTCTAAAGAATATATTTTTTTTACTTTTTTTTATCAAAAGATATTAAAGAAATCAATTTTTATTTATAAAAAAGTGAGTTTCCCGTTTATACTTAAATATATTTATATAACTCACATGCATTACTTTATATGTACACATCCCTTCGGCCATTGCCTTTGGCGTTACTCATACGCCCCCACTCAGCAATCAATACCACAGAAACAATATAAAGAGAACATGTACATGTTTTGCGGTTATGCTGCAGACGAAAATACCAAAGTCACAACAAAATACCAGACAGGCACATTGTAAGCGAAAGGCCAAGTGGCGACACAAAGTTGGCTACGTTTGCTGTTGACAGGTGGACAACACCTGCAGGCGAACGCCAAAAGGCAGTTAAGCTCAATGTGGTGGGAATATATGTATGTATATCGAGGTTGTGCTTGTGACGATCACCATGATATTATATGGTGGTATTACTGTGCGTTTTAGTAAAGATTAATACATCAGAAAGATGGGAGTACCAACTGGGTGGTATTGACCTCAGGGCGAAATACCTTAGATGCGCCATTTCAGAGAACTATCGGAAAATATTGTGAAAACCTAGTAGAACCAATACGCGATTCAATGGCAACTTCGAATTTCGATCAATAAACCGAACTCCTTTAGACTTTAATATTACTACTATGAATGTTTCTTCGCTGTGTTCAAAACACTCGGTCTTCGTAGACCCGATATGCTTACATTGGATAGCTATTTTTTAAATAATAAAACAATATAAAATAAAATAAAACAAAATGTAATAATATCAAATATAATGAAAAAAAATTAAATTTATAAAAATAAAAATAAAATAATATCAAATAAAATAAAAATTAATAAAAGAAGTGAAAAGAACAAGAATTAAAAAAAAATATGAAATAAAATAAAATAAACTAAAAAGTAAAAATAAAATAAAGTCAAATATTTAAAAAAAGCGAAATATAATAAAATAAAATCAAATAAAATAAAATATAATAAAAAAATTTAATAAAATAAGGTAAATTAAATTGAAATATAATAAACGAAAAGAAAGTAAAATAAAAAGATTATATGAAATTATACAACGGGAAGTAAAATAGTAAGTGCAAAATAATTATTTCTTTCCATCTTATGCAATATATTTGTATACCTATATGCTTTTATACACACATGTCTTAGACTCTTTCATATTTTTTTCTTTCGCTCCTGATTACGTGTTCAAGTTTTCAATGCTCTTTTCATTGTGTTTAATTATATTTTTTTTTGCGTTTTTGACTAGTTTTCATGTTGAAAAACTAGAAATTAAATATTTGGAGAATTTATTAAAGTAAACTAATCCTTATTTAAAATAATTATTTTCTTTTTAATATTTTTTGGCATTAATAAAATTGTTTATTAATTGGTTTTTCTTTTAATTTAAAAATTTTTGGGGTTTGCACAGAATTTAAAAATCATTTGTTTTTGACAGACTGATATATTTCAGATTTTAAATTGAATTATATTTAATTATTTTTAGATTTTTTTTGTATTTTAGTTTGAAAGATTTTAGAACCATTTTTAAATATACTATTAATCTTTTAACATATTGAATCAAAATTGTTTTGATATTAACTCATTGGGCTTAATGAATTTTTTATTAAAAACCTTTTATATTTTAAATAATTTGTTTATTTAGAGGATTTCTACACCTTTCTGTTTTTTATCATTTGAAACTCTTTTTAAATTTATAGATCTTTTGATGACGTTTATTTTAATAAATTTACTTTATTTTAATTTTTTAATTATTTAATTTTAGAGATTTTGCAATTCAATGTGCACTGGTAAGTTTAGTCCAAATGCATTTCCCTTTAGTTTTTACCGTTTTTTCACACGTTTTCAGCACTTTTATTCCCAGCATGCACTCCATTTAAGTCAACTGTTTTATTCCATGTTGCCTGTCAACCTTACGCATGCCTGTGTATAAGTATATGTATGTAACCCAAAATATTGCGCTGCACTTTTTCGCATCACTGGCTACATTTCAAATGAGTATCAAGCATATACACGTAACAGCATTGTGACATATATATATTCATATACTTATATATATATGCCATTATATACATTTTTCATTGTTTTCACATATTTTAAGTAATTTTATGCAGTTTTTTTTTGCGAATTTCCTACTTCATAAAATGCAAGTATATGCAAAGATGTTGAAGTGTATGAGTAGTTGCATATATATTCGTAAATACATATATGCCGTCACCAGCGAGCGTGATGGTATGCGCTCATACAATTAACATCGCTTGGTTGTTTTCATTATTTGTAAAATTTGTTTTTAATTTTTTTCTACTACTTTTGCGCCACTTTCATTTTATTTTAAATAATTTCTCCACGTAAATTTGTATTTCTGCATTTCATGCTTGCTTACCTTTTTTGAAATACTTTTTTATAGTTTTTGTTAATATGTACTTTTTTATTTTAATTTTTAATATATATTTTCTTTACTTTTTCTCTTTTTTGCTTTGTTTTTTTAGTTTTTATTTTAATTACTATTTTTTTTTTAATCTGTTTTCTTTGAATTTTTCACTCCCCCACTTTCTCTACTTTATTTTGTACTGCTGTAGTTGTTTTCATGCTTCGCTTTACATTTTATTGCCGTAATTCTCGACACTTACACACATTTTTCTTCCGCCACTTTCGCTACTCTGCAATGCGTTTTATGCGCACAAGCACATTTTCGCTGTGTATGTGAGCGGCTGGCTATTGAAGGCAGGTGTAAAAAACTCTTTAAAATGCAGCGTTGAAATTCGAAGTGAAGAAAATGGTTGTTTAATGCTGTTAAAGTGCAATGTGTATGTAAATTTATTGGAAAAAGCAATTTAAATGCGTAAATTGTAGTTGAGCTGAGTTGTGTTGAGAATTTATACTGAAGTGAACTTTTAGTTGCGTATACGACGTGGCACACCCTTAGTCATATTAACTTAAATTTAAATATAAATTAAATTGAGGAATTTACAAGCATATAAACAGCTTAATTCTTACAAAATTGGCTGCTTAATTAACTCATAAATAGCTTCCTTTGATTTATGGCGATTTTCGAATGAAATTGAGAAAACCCGCCGACGTTTGCATAACTTTCACTAATATGAAAATATCTCTTTCTTGCAAATTAAATACGCCTTTGGCATTTTGTTTGTATACTTATATCACTATAAAGGTGTATATAAATCTTCTAATTCCTTTTAAATCACCAACACCAGCGCACAAGCGCCTTGTAATGCACGCTCACTCGCCCAGTCACCCCACCGCTTTACACCTTCACCTTACGCGCCTTTGCACTTTCATTAAGAAAATTACATATTTTATTGCAGTAAATACCCAGGGATTAGCAAATGCTTTGTGCGAAACGCATTTGAATGAATGAAACCATAATAAAGTAGTAAATTAACACGGTATTTATGTATAAAGCAGGCAAATGCTAAAATATTAAAATAACAACATCAACAACAGCAAAAATCTCCGCAAAAGGTAGTTGATAAAAAGAAAATTGCTGTACGTGAAAGAGAAAGCTTAAAATAACCAATAGGCAAGCATAAACAAAAACAAAAAGTGGCTAAATGAAGATGAAGATGAAGCTGGCCGGCAGGTGGTATACAACAAAAATGAAAAAAAAATTTACAAAAAATCCATAAATAAAACATAAGCTGTAAATGTAATTAGACCGGTTTATTGGTTTGCTTGTTGTAGATGGTAAAGCGCCTAAAAGGTGACTATTAAAATGCTGAATAGCGTTTAAGTGAAGGCAAGTGTGGAAGGCAGCAAATGCAATAAAGCGGCAAAGCTGTGAGAAATACAGTAAAATGGCAAAGTGTATGCTAAACACTCGCAGTTGTGGTTGTTGGTGAATTAAGTGCAAATGCAGTGAAAATCTATGCGCTTAATCCACATTAAGTTGGCTAATGTAGTGATGGGTTTGCTTTGCCAAAAAAGGCAAGCATTCGGCATTTTGTATTTTTTTTTTAAATGTATAAATAAAAATTTAGGTATGAATTTTCAAATTTCCTACCAATTTCGAACTCATTCTCTCTCTCCTCACTCTTCTGTTCACATTTTTGCCGCTCTAACTACGACCAAATGCCTGCCTTCAACTGCCTGGTTTCAATTTCCTGCCTCCATGCACAGCATCGCTGTGTACTAACTCGTGAAATACTTGTACTTTTGCATAATTGCTTAGTTGTAAATAAACAATGACAAGCAAGTTAAATGAACTAAAGTGGCGTAAGGCATGCTACAAGCGCAAAACGTTGAACTTTGGTTAGAAGTATGAATAATACGGTAGTTCAATGTAACTTATTTTTTAATTTATTTATTACTTTTAATGTTTTGTATTAAATCGACCTTATTTTAATAATTTTTTCTGTACATAATTTTTAAGTAATTTTATTTTCAAAGATTTTCAGTTTCTAAATTTTTTTTATATATTTGAAATTTTTTTTAATTATGTCTTTTAAATTTTTTCAACATTATTTCATTATTGCATATATATATTTATGCTTTTAAGTTTTTTATATCTTTTAGATATTTTAGTCTTTAATGTTTTTGAATGTAAATTTTTTAATTCGTTCTCTCTCTCTCGTTTCTTTTTATAATACCGTTTAATTTCTAAAAAAATTTAAATGGTTTTCATAAAATTCTTTCTAATTTTGAATAGTTTTTTCTTTTTTCTCTTTTTGTCTTTTTGAATTCTGTATTTTTAAATTTCTTATTTCTTGAATATTTTTCTTAAATTTAATTGTGATAAATATTTTTTTACTTTGTAAATTCTTAATTTTTCATTTTTCTTAATTTTTTAATATTTTTTATTCTTATTTTTTATTGTTATTTTGTATGTACTGTCCCATTTAATAAATATTATAAATTATTGTATATAAAAAGAGAAAAGCTTCAGTTGAATACAAAAAACCTGCAAGAACTTCTGCATTTGACCGTTGCTGCTTTCACTTGAATGAACCGACGGCATTTTGCTAATTCTGCAACAATTTTGGAAATCCAAACATTTCAACAAGTATTGTTGTAACTGTAGTGTGTTAAGTTGAAATACTATGCTTGGCATTTTCAGAGTAAGTTTCAGTAAATGAATTCAACTCTTATGCCAATAGTAAATAAAATTAATGAAATATAAAAAATATGAACAAAAAAAGAGCAAACTCAATATTTGTAGCAGTTTTTGTATGTGCAATTATTAAATATATGTATGTAAGCTTAAAACTTTGAATAAAATGTCAACTGATCAAAGCCAACCTGCATAGCGAAGTGTCCTCATTGCTTTACTAAGAGCTCAAGGCTTATGAAAAGAAAACAGCTATTTAAAATATAAATTCTTTTACGAACTAGATGAGGTAGAGCTTTAAAGCTCACATGGAGTAGTCTTTGAAGAACTTTACTCTGCGCCAAGAAATCATGTCAACAGTGCCTTAATAAGAGCCATTTTATACACAATAGAAGCTCCAAGCTTACAAGCTTTTTAAACTTTTAATTGATCAGATGACTAAAAGCTGTATAATGAATTCATTTAATGTATGGCATACGAAGAGCTTAAAGCTTCTTAGATCAACACAAAGTTAAAAGCTTCTTTTAGTTTTCATATATTTAGAAAGCAGTTGACTTACAAATAGTTTAAAGCTTTTCATATGAAAGATTAGTAAAGTTTAGGAAACAGCTTGCAGCGTGAAGCCTTACTTATATGAGCTTAAAGCTTGTTTTCTAGTCACTTAATAATTAGATCATTTACTCTAGCCACCATTACACACTCCTTTTCCCTTGCATTTAATTTTCATTTTTGTTCATTAGTAGTGCTTAAAGCTTTAAGCTCATACTGTTTTTTTTAGAATGTTAGTAAAGACTTGGATCGATCGAAAGATCTCTGGAAGGATGTACACTGTAGGAAATTATTCAAACCTTTGCCAATTTTCGAGCTTTTAAGTTTAGTGACAGGATTCTTGCTATGATCCAGCAAAATATTGCGTGTGAAAAACATGAAATTTAGCGCCGAAAGATATGCTACCAAAAGAAATCTTGAGCTTCATAAAATGTAATTTTGTTATTTAAAAATAAATTTTATCCAACAAACATCACCATAAGTCAACCTAATTACAACAAACACTAATTTCATATAGTCATAAACCGTTAGTTGTTACACTTTCAATCTTTTCTCTTTTATACTGCTGCGTAAGAAAACTTTCTAAGCCACGCTTTAATAGTCAAGGAAAAATTATTTCTTAAAACTTTCAATTTGTGGCAAAAAAACAGAAAGAAAAAAGTGAAATGTTAAAAAAAAAAAACTTTAAAAGAAAATAATTGAAAAAAAAACGGCAACAAAAATAACAACCAGCAACAGCTGAACCAATCAGCCATAATTTGCGAGTGTAAAGCGTATACCATAGATGCAAAGAGGAGAGAAAAGGTTGAAATATAAAATGCTTGTAAGCAAGTAAAAGTTTTCATTATTTTGTAGCGGAAGCAGCATGTGGCTTTCTAATTATGAAATACTTGTAGGCCAAGCAGGAAGCATAGGTTTAAAGTAAAGGATTAAATCTGAAGGTGCAGGCAATGTGTTGTTAGTTGACGGCAAAAAGGCTGATGGCATGTATTAGTAGCGCAGCAGGTTGGCCAATCACTTGTCGAAAGTTAGAAGTTTTACTTGTGAAGTTGCATTCAGCAGCGGAGAGCAGTGGAGAGCAGTGCAGATGCAGGGGGCAGAGGTAGGAGTTGCTGCAGGAAGAGTGGCACTTCTGATGGTTTCAAACGCTATTGGAAGTTACACGCTTTCATAGGCGATTTCTGCTTTGGTTCAATGGTTTGTGCGCGTACTGGCGTTTGAGGCGTTTCATATAAAAGCTTGTGTGTTTTTTTTGGTGCAGCCTTTTACAGTGAACTTTTGAAGCGTAACAAATTGAGTGTTTAGCCTTATGCCATAATCAATCAATAACTGAGCGATGTGAGCTACTTTGTGATACATTTTAGATGAGCGAGAAATTCTATATTTCTTTAGCACAAGTGTAGAGGAAAAGTGCTTCTTATATTATATATATAAAACCACAGTTTTCAATTTTATGATATATTTTTTTTAATTAATTTAATTTAAATTTTTTTTTTCAAAAAAATTTTTTTCTTTTAAATTGAAATTGTTTTTGATTTCTCACAGTTTTGTCTAAAAAATTTAGAAATCAATATTTTCAATACGCTCAAACTTTTTTCCTTCTCATAAAAATTCACTCCAGACAAAAATTCATGCACATATAAATTTAATTTTATGTATGTTAACGTATGTGTGCATGTGTACCATATATGTGCGTGTGTGTGTGACACAATTTGAAAATTCATTTAGCAATTTGTGGCTTGTCTTGCTGCCATACCCAAGCTAACTAACCAAACAACATGTAAACAAGAAATCTCGCACGCCCATAAAAGTATGCAACAAAAAGTGGATTAAAGAGATGCTTAGCAGCTAAACAGCCGAAAGCAAGGAGCATACTAAGCATATACACGTATGAAACCAAAAGGAGTAAGTACATATTTATTTAAACACATACATATGTAAATTGGATTTTGAAAATATTCTTATATAGACCTCTATGTAGTATATATCTTTTTATATTTGTATGTAAACACATATAAAGTAATATGTAGAGTCCAAAGACAGGTCTGCGAAACTTTCACAAACTTGTTTGTACAAATAGAAAACTGAAAATCTTATACGCCTCCCAAAACATATACACCTACATATGTACATATACAAATTTACACTACCTCAGCTGGAGCTTATGGCAGTGTGTACTCTTATGGAAAGTTAAATAATTTCAATAAAATTACTTTGAAAATGTTTCTGTACTTTGCACTTTGAATATTCTAGTATTGCATAGTGTAAAATAGGTTGTAGCTGGTAAATACTGTTACAAGTGTAAACATAAATATACTTATATGCATGCATGCTTAAATTTATATGTACATATGTGTGGGAATATTCGCTTTAAAATATACATAAACATATAGTTATATATTTATCTGACATTTCATTTAAATAGTTAACATTCATATTTAATTGCATGTGTGTATGTGTGTTGGTGTGCTCACTTTATGTTGGTTGTTTTGGGGTTAACTACCGACTGGCACATTTTGGTGTTGGCATATGAGACTTAAACACTGGTATATGTAAAAATATATAAAATTTTATATCCATATAAAGTTTGAGTTTTAATTCTTCAGAATGCAGTGAAAGAAAATTATTTGCATACTTGTAGTTTTGAAAATTGACTTTAATAAAATTAGGAAGATATTATTCATAAGTCTGTTACAAAAAAGTTATGTGATGTGATCTTCTTGAATAAGTCACATGATGTGATTACTTTTAACAACGTTGATAATTGTGAAATTAATTTTATAAAGACTAATTTTGAATAGCTAGTTAAAAATAGTCATGTGATGTGATCTTCTTAAATATGTCATATGATGTGATTTGTCTAAAAATACTTTAAATGTTTTGAATTACTGAAATTTGTTTTCCTACTCAAATATTAAAGACATCAGTGTGGTGTTCAAAAGTAAATAAAACATATATGTATTTTACATCAATTGTAATGTGATTTAAATGATTGGTGATTTAGTTAATGACGTTATAAATTGTTAGGAAAACGTTCCTATATATATTTAATATGATATATATTATATTTAAAAGTAAGCAAGTACGCATATTGCAACGTTGCACTTGTTCGTGTGATTTTTGTAAAAATGTGATATGACAATATGCGATATAACATCATGTGATATGTGATTTGCGGAATGGTGTGATAAATTGTAATGATAATTTAATGATTTAATAGTTCTAGAAAGAAATAAATGCACATAGGGTCAGGTCTAACTTATCATTCGACTTATGGAGGTGATTTATGTGGACATGTGATATGATATCATGTGATCTAATATAAATGATATGTAAATTGGTTGATGGTGTGCTGAATTGTGATTGTGATTTCATATTTCTGTAGGGAAATAAATACTTGCGTGGTTGTATCTGACTTTTTGAGGTGATTTATATGAATATGTACATAAGTCATATTGAAAGTATGCGATGTTTACTTTATCAATGTGATGTAAAAGATGTGCTATATCACTAGCTAAGATCACGTGATATATTATCACATAATAAACAAATTCCAATATAAAGCTTTAACTGTGTATAACGTTTGTCTCATGTATGCTATTAGTTCGTAAGATGTGATCTTATATCATATGATATATCATTAGCTGAGGTCATGTGATGCTACATCGTGTGATAATTTCTTATCATAAGGTTATGTTTTAAAAAATTTTGAAAACGAAATGAACTTATCACATCGGGCATAGTAGTCGGAGATAACCTTGAAAATTAATGCCGCTTAATTAATGCATCACACTACGTGATGTGATATATCTCTAATGCGATGCTAAGTCATAACACACAAAATTGATTATTATAAAGTACTGAGTACGTAAACAATTACTATACTAACTACATATTAGAAGAAATTCCAAAAAAAAGTGTCAAAGAGCCTGAAAAGAAATAATAGTTTTCTTAACATTTTTAAATAAAATTAAATATTATTTAAATACCTAAAATTTCATCAATTTATTTTTTTTTAACTAAGTGGAATCAAACAGTTGTTATAAAAAAAAAAAAAAAAAATATGTAACAAATATTTCACTCAAATTTTTTTTTTCCAGCACAACTTGCGCCATTTCACTCTACAGATATGCATGAACCTTTCAACTATTCACATCACTTGCTTAAGTGCCAAAAATATTCTACTTTCTAAATGGGTATAAATAACTTGAATAGCTTAGTCTTAACTAAGCTTTTATGCATCTTTAGACTTTCGCACACACACATATGCACTCTTACATAAATATGATGCCGAAGTCTCTTTAAAGTATTTACCACAGATTGTTCATTTTCTGTAGCTAACCTTTTTGTTTTGCGGCTTATAAGTGAGTCGAGAGAAGAAAAATCTTTTCACCAAGGAAATCTATATGTATTTGTTTTTTTGTATTTATGTATGCCTTAATTTGTATATTCGCATCAAGTATTTGTAATTGTTGCCCAAAAAAGTCTATAAACCCCAAAGTGTTAAGTGAGTGGAAATAGTCCGAAAATTTTGCATGAACATTCTCATTTCAAGCGTGAATAATTTGTAGGAATTTAGTTTTTACTTTCTTTCATGCACTCAATTTACGGTTAAAAGAAAAGCTATTTTTCTTTGTAAAGTTTGTGGAAATATTTTTCTTTTATATTATTTTTGGGCCTCACTTTAGTTTAGCATGCATTAAATAACCAAAGTTAGTTAGAAAAAATTCTTTTGGCTTACTAAATTAGGAAATTTTTGTATAAAAGGGATTTTATTTGTTCTCTGTTACTTTTTCTATCTAAAATATTTGCAAAAACTATTTTAAAATAAAAATTGGCAACAGTGCAGCAATTATTAAATTGTAATTTAGTACCAAAAACAACTTCACTCTTTAAAGCATTGACTTTTTGGGACGAAAATTGGCAACATAGTAACTATGCTTAGACACTATCACTAAGAAAACTATAAAAGGTACTTTATTTGGCTCATTAAGGAAATTTTATAGAAAAAATAGAGCACTGCAATCCAAAAAGCACAAGTTAAAACTTTCTAAATCATTAATTTTTTAGAGTGAAAATTGGCAACGTTGCGGTAACAATTAAACATCACACAGAGAAGTGAAAAACTTGTCTATTTAAATCATTTAAGGATTTTCATAGGGAAAAAGAGCAAGTTAAGAAAAGCACACAGAAAATTTTAAAATAATAAACTTTTTAACTCAATAAAAGATTTTCTTACTAAGTAGTCAAAAATGACTTCGTTTATTAAAGCATTAATTTTCGGAACGAAACATGGCAACGTTGCAGTGAAGAAAATTAGAAATATTGTCAATTGAAATATTTATTAAACTACTTGTATAACAATAAAAAAGATGACACAACCAAATTTAAAGAACAGATAATAATGTTGTAGAAATTAGGCAATCTTGCCCAAAATATCCTCACTAAACTTTTCTATTAGGAAAATTGGCAACATAGTCTCAATACGGTAGGAATTCGCAGCAATAAATATTTCTTTAAAAGAAAATCAAAGAAAATGCTGCGGCAGAGTATGGTAATTGACAAAACTGGATAGTGTAAAGGCTAATAAATCACATGGAAATTATTATATTTAAATTTTATTAAGATATTAAAATATTTTATTGCATGCTCATTTATTGCAAGCATGACTGTTTTTAATTGAAATGGTTCATAACTGTCGTAATTATTGTTCAAACGTACAATTGTTGACATACGTTTACTAATTCTCCCTATATGAGTATATTATATATGCAGCAACAAATAAGTCAAGCGAATAAATATACATTCATGTGTTTAAATATTTGTAATTTTTATTTTTAATTAAAGTATAATAAAACTGTATTGTTCACTTTAATTCCCCTGCTGACACTTAACACTAAAATATGCATGTGTGTACTGTGTACAAAATGTCAAATTGTCACTTTTGACATATACAAACATGCGTTTGTGTAAGCATAAATGTCAAACTGTCGACGCAAATGTTTTGGAAATCATACTGAGATGGAGGGAAAATAATAAAGGATTTAAAACTGAAAAGGTAAATTTGGTGTAGAGTAATGCAGCGAGTGGGTAATTATTAACATACATAATTTTAAATTATACTATGTATTATACTATACACTTATTGAACTCTGCATTTGTAAGAGCAACAAGAGCCACTCGTAATTAAACGTGCAATCATTTAATTTTTTTTAAATACTTTTTTTTACTTTTCTTTTAATTTAATTTAATTTTTGATTTTATTTAAATTTGTTCCTATTATTTTATTCATACTATTTGAATTCATTTTAATTTATATTATTTTATATTGTTTTATTTTGTTTAATTTTAATTGATTTAATTTTATTTTAATTTAATTTAGTTATTTTAATGTAAATTAATTTAATTCAATTTAATTTATTTTGTTTTATTTTATTTTTTTTATTTCATTTTATTGTATTTTATTTAAATTTACTTTATTTTATTGCATTTTATTTTATTTTGTTTTATTTTATTTTATTTTATTTTATTTTATTTTATTTTATTTTATTTTATTTTATTTTATTTTATTTTATTTTATTTTATTTTATTTTATTTTATTTTTTTTTATTTTATTTTATTTTATTTTATTTTATTTTATTTTATTTTATTTTATTTTATTTTATTTTATTTTATTTTATTTTATTTTATTTTATTTTATTTTGTGTTATTTTATTTTAATTTATTTTATTTTATGTAATTTATTTAATTTCATTTTTGTCTAGTATCAAATATCAAAAAAACACCTCAATTACATACTTATTTGCCAAAAACCGCACAATACGTGTACGTTTGTGAAAGTTAATCACATTAACAACCATATTTTATTAAATAATAAACGCAGTCACAAGTGGAGCGACGACAAGGCGCAATATTCTACTCACAAATTCACAGCTTTTGTCGCCATGGCGTATGAGTAATATTTAAATTAAATTTTAATGATGCAACTTTTTAATGATGTTGCCGTTGCTGCTAGGTAGTACTTGTAGATGGCGCTACGCACTGATTTTTCGGCAGCATTATTGCTCTATGCAATACGGATGTTTGTATGTGCTGCTAACTTCAGCATTGTTGGTGGCCTGCCACTTAACAGCGCTGTCAGTACTCATACTTCTTTGTCGGGTTGACTGGTTGCTAATTTAAAATTTTCATGAATATAAATTGGATTTAAACATTAATTCAGCATATGTAACATGTTATTATATAAAACATGAAAGGTGAGAGCCTTAATAACGTAAATAAGAATGAATTAAGTGAAATGAATAGCATTTCTTGGAAATTTGGATGAAAAGAGGGATTATTTGTTAAAAAATAAAATGCAAAGCTCATTTGTTTTTATATTTTATTTTTAGTGATATTTAGGTTATTTAATACAAAAATTTTATTTATTTTTTGATATGTAAAAATTTTTGTTATTTTAATTTTTTTTTTGGAAGCATAAAATTATCAATAATGACAAAAATATATTTTTTATTTTTTTTTAAATTTTCAAAAATTTTTTATGCAAATTGTTATTGCAGTTTGCATATTTTATTAATTTTTGTCCAATTTTTACGAACAATTGTTGCTCGGTTTTCCATTTCCACACACAGCAGTCTTGGCTTACCACCTGCATTTTCATTTCTCTCACGCATTTATTTCATTGAAAACGCAACACATATGTTGTTTTTGCCACTACCGTTATTGTCATGTTTATTGTTTTCATTACAACACGCATTGCATGCAATTTGTTAATATTTCATACAAATATTGTTATCAATTTTAAATGTACACAATCATTTTTAAATATACCATTGTGCCTACAGTTGGCCATTTTAATATAAAGTGTATTTTAATGAAGTGCAACTACATACACTTACCCATATATATAGGTATAAGCATTTGTAGTAGTTGTAGTGTATTCCCTGTGTAGTAACTCGTCAGCAGTGCCAAATGTCATATGTCACTTCACTATTACCTGTCTGAAAATACATACATACACATACCAGCACTCATTCATACGTATGCACTTTGTTTTCCTCACTGCATCGGTGTGCACTTGCCACTTCACCTCCATTTTAAATGTTTAATGGTTCAATTGCCCGTTTGGGAGTGACTCCGTTATGGTCGTGAGTGCATTATGTGGCCATTTAATTTTATGGTGTTTAAAAAACGACGACTGATTGCAGTTATTATTATTGTGTTATGAAAATATTTAAATTTTTAATTTCAGTTTTTTTTTGTAAAGTTTAAGATTTAATTTCAGAATATTCATTTTAATTTTCTGAATTATTATATGCCTTTTGTTATTATAAATAACAGCTTTAAATTTTACTAATATTATTATAAATAATAAATTCCATCTTCATTTTTGTTATTTTTTTAGTAATAATTATTAAAATTTGTTTTTAATATAAGAAAATAATTAATTTATATACTGTTATCATTATTATAAATATTTAATTTTTATTGCGTTACGCATCTATTTTTTATTATTATAAATTGTTAAATTTAATTTTTCTATAATTTTTTATATATGTTTTTACCAAAAATTAATTTTAATTAAATATGTATAATTATAAAATTATTTATAATTATAAATATTTAATTTTCATTTCTTATTTGTAAATATTAAAACACAACTTTAATATATTAAAAAGTTAATGTTAATTTTATTATTAATTAATAATTAATTTTAATTTTGTTGCTATTATTTTTAATATTTAATTCTATTTTTCTTACATTATATTATTATTATTAAATAAATAATTTCAATTGTATTATTATTATAAATAACTATAATTTATTTCACTGTTATTTTCATTATAAATAATAATTTTTTTTTATTCATTATTATTATTAATTAATTAATATTTTTTCGTGATAAATATTAAAACTTAATTTTAATAAATTAAAATAACTATTTTTAATTTAATTATCAACATTATAAAAATTAATTTTAAAATTAAATTTATAATATTTGATTTTTATATTTTAGTTGTAAGTGTTGAGATTGAATTTTAGTAATTAAATTATTTAAATTTAATTTTATTATTATTTTTATAAATATTTAATTTTTATTTTATAAAGTTGTATTATAATTTATTATTTTTGATTTTTTACATAATTATTTTATAATATATATTATTGTTATAAATAATAAAGCTGTACTTTCAGTAGTGAATACTCTGATTTAGTTTTAATAAATAAAAGTAACTAATTTTTGCATTGTAATACAATTAAAAACAAAAAATTTAATTTAATTTTAAATTTTTTTCAATATTTAAATTTTTTTATAAATGTTTTTTATAAACTCAAAGTTTTAATACTCACGCTTACAAACTCAACATAAACAACTCGACACCATTTAATCTTAGTAATCTATTTACAATATAAACACATACAATCACATATATACATACGTATCAGTTAAAGTTTTAATAGCTAACGCTGTGTGATTGTGTGAAAGTTATCGCAGAGTATTAAAGTTGGCGAAAGAAAAAACACAAAAACAATTTAGATGTAATCACTAACGTATTAGAGTCGTAAATCCTTAGGAAAAATAGAGTGTGTAGATAAGTGTGCATGTACACCCTGTAGGAAATATTAATTATAAAATAAAATGGTCTTAGTTTTCATTAGGGAAGAGAGGGAGAAGTGTTGATCAGTTAACTCAGTACTATTTGAGCGCATGTCGGTGATGGCGAAAACCCATTCCAACTGATCAGTGTGGGCAATGCTTATGGTTCTGATACTGAAACAGTCAATCCTGTACAATTTTGGTTTCACTCCACAGTGTGGAAGGCTCCTCTATTGCACTGTCCCGCATGGCCGTAAATTGTGTTCGTTGAGAATAACGCCGGACCACATATAGTGATAGCGACTCGACAGAAACTCCAAGAGCTTGATAAAGAACATATTATGCACTCACCTTTTAGTCCCTACCTCGCTACAAGGTGGCTGGTGAAGGGTTCTCCTCAAGAGAAACCTGTGCAAATCAATTATCCCAATAGGAACTCTCTTTTTTATCCATAAAAATGCTTTTTTGCCATAAATCGGATAATTTTAACTATGATAAATTAAGCCTTAACCGAAACCAAGTATTTTTTAATGATTAAAAACAAATATCGTCTGTTAAGCTCATCTAAAGGTTGTTTTGACTTTTCTCGATGGGTCTTCTGTAACTCACTCTGACTACATCGTCATTACTTCGACTCTACTGCAAATACATACACATACACATGCACATGTATTTAGGTATATATGCGCCACCCACGCATGCGTACAAATTTCCTTTGGAGACAAATAAGCTTGGAGTATAAAAAGTATTACAACAGCGAAGAACAAAACCGTCATATACTATATGTGACAAAAGTTTTAGCTTTTGTCGCCAAATCGAAAAATGTCTCGAAAGTTTGACGCTGCTCCAACTGCTGCTGCAGTCGCGAAAAGTTGCAACTGCAAGAAATCGCTTGGAAATGCTATTAAAAAGACAAACACGCGAGGAGGAAGCATACATGCCATATATATAACTAACACACATGTAGATATGTATTTCTATATATATGTAAGTGTATGTATGCAGGCTTCATGCCTTCCTAAGAAGAAGCACAGACGAATGTCAATGCCGGCGGCAAGCAACAGTGCAGCGCTGATTGCTTGTGGGTGTACTTTTCTACTGGTTGGTGTTGTTGTTGTTGTTGTTGTTATTGTTGTTGGCAACAAAATGCACAATAAAGAATTCTTAAATCTCAACATGAACTCTTCCAAAACAATTTTGTTGGCAATGTGTCGCTGAGGCAACAAAAACCATGAGCAGTAGCAGCAGTAGCAACAGCACACATATGACTTGTTATTGTTTTTGTTTTTGTTTTGCACTTTTTCTTTTTTTTTTGCTATTTTCCTATTGACGTTTATTGTATCACTGCACAACGTTAGCAGCGCAGAGGTCGTTGGCTCTATGCAACTCTATAAACAAGATTCATTTGGATGAAAAAAAAAAACAAGTCTTCGATTGAAGCTTTAAGGCGAAGTTGTTGTTGGAAAGCTAACGCCAGGGGTGCAGAAAAAGATGATAGAAGCGAGAATGCAAAAGCAAGTTAGCGTGGCAGTGAGTCGATCCTGGAAGTATAGTATATTCTAATTTAGAAGAAAGTTCGTATAGGGAAAGAAGAGAATTCACTCAAGGGAATGAAGTCTCCCATACTGAACTAGGAGGTACATCAACCCACTGCTTTATATCTCTTACCTTTTAAGACTATGGTACTGATATTGGAACGATTGCTGACCGCGATCCTCTCCCAATTTGGGATGTGCGTCTTGAACTTTTTCCAACAAATTGGGGTGCATGTTCTATATTTTAAGCCACCGTCGAGCGGTTGAAGGATTTTTTTCCTGTCTGATTTGCACTCGGAAGCGTTCACACTGTCTGCCGAAGGGAAGTTTGGTATAATCAGGTCAGGGTATGAATCCATAGCACTCACTGAATGGTAGTAAGTGGCGCTTTGCCACTTCTCGGCTACTGTATATATTGGCTAATATGACCACAAAATCGAGAGGAAACGAGATTCTGGAACTGATTTCCCATTCCTACTCCCCTGCAGACTACAATGAAGCATCTTTTGCTTCCAAAATCTTCGTGATTGAATCGAATCCCGCAGATTTCATCAGTACTCAGCAGAGAAAAAATGAAACGGAGACCATTAGCGATGGGAAATAAGCTCAAGATCTATACAGAAGGGTCATAATGTGGCAATCGTACGGCAGAACTTTGCAAAGGTTACTCAATTAAAGAGAAGAGGCACCCAAGCTAAGTAATGCGGACTGACATACCCGCTTGATAAGGGACTGATTTTGTCTTGATTGATTTCTACAAGTAAGAAGGGGTTTAAACACCAACTGGATATTCGCCGTGAAGACACTAATTGGCTCTTTGTTTGAATCATTTTTAGTTAATCACAAATCGAACTCAGCCAAGCTCTAGCCTTTTAGCCTGACTCCATTGATTATAGAAATTGAAAGTAAGGACTAAACCTTCGGAGTGCTCTCGGGCAGGGAGTGTTGAAAGTTCCTTGTGCAATTCGTTGAACGAAAATTAGTTTGACCGTTAGTACAGTGAAAATGCAACTAATATTTGGAAATTTTATTGACACACATCCTCCCTTCTGCAAGGCTTAGACGATATATAGAGTTCACAAACGCTTACTGGGTACATCGAACGACAGTTAAGTTATTGAACGGCTGCAGTGAATAGATTAATAATCAGTTCTTCAAGAGCCGATTTTACTACGGTAGAGATTAAGGACCTACACCGGAGCTCAAAAGGCTCCATTTATGAAAAGGGCCTTCAGAAGCGTAGCTTACGCTTATCTTACTGAAACTTAGGAAGTCTGAAACTCAACCAACGACGTTAGCATAAGATTCACAAGCACAATAACGCATACTAAAGACATACATATAAACAAAATGTCTTCAATTTGAGGAAAAACTAGCTTCAATCCATCACTACGTGCCTTTTTTGGCATTTTCAGGCGTTTCAAAAGTTTTTTAGCAAGTGTGTATGTATTTCACCTACCTTGAAACTTGTCATTTTGCCTGATTGCGTGGCATGGCAAATAAAAGAGATTCCAAAATTGCAACTTTACCAGGGACTTAACATCTAAATCCAACTGCATGTGAACCATGAATACGGAGCGATGGAGTAATGCAGCTGAAGCGTGGATGGAGTGCGTTGAGCGAGTGAGTGAGTGAGTTCAATATGAAATGATGCATGCATTGATATGAGTATTTGCACGCATGCTAGCAGTCACGCAATGACACACACACACACACACATATACATAAGAATCAACCAGCCAAGACGCACACTTGCATTGTGAGTTTGCACGAGCTTAAATGGCAACGTTGCATTATTGCTGTAAAATGAAAGATACAAAAGGAAAAAACAACACAAAGCGAAAACTGCAAAACTGAAATTTTGTATTGCAAGCGCTGGTTGTTGTTGTTGTTGTTGTTGTTGTAACTGCTGCTATAAAACTTATCAGGGGCATGTACGTACGCCTTTGAGGCTCCACTGCTGTACATAAAAGATTTAAGCTATATTTCCCTACCTCTCCCTCTCTCAACTTCCCACCTACTCCCTTCCAAGCTTCCTTCTTCCGCTCGCTTTCTACGCCACTTAGCTTGCATTGTTCACTTGCCAGTTCGCCTGCATCTGACAATCTGCTTGACGCATTGAATTTCTATGGCTCCCCCTAGCAGCGCAGTCCGCCCACTGCCGTCGCTTTGGCACTTTAATCAACCATTCTGCGCTTAGCATTGATTGCATATTGACTGGTTCTTCGCCCGAAAACAGTTTTGAGATTTGTATGCGAGTATTGGTTCTTGAATATGCATTATAGACGATGAACTGCAGGCTGACTTGCGTGCTGCCGTTGCCATCTGGCTCCATGCCTCCCTATTTGCTTCTTTCTTTACTACTTCCCTGCCTTCTGTCCTATCAACTTTCTATAGTATTTTGTCTCTTTGATTTCGATTGCATTTCTTTCAGCTCTTTAATAGCGGCAATTTAAAGCTATCAACGGCAATGTGTTTCTTCTGCATACTTGTTGTATTGCCTCAGTCTCATCAACTTCGGAGATTGCTCGTATGTCACAAGCAGTAATAGTGGAGGTTGGAAGAAGGTTGTTTATACATAGAGATTTAATAAGACACGCGTACGCGTAGATTATACGCGTCTTGAAAATGATAACAATCAATCATTTTCAAGACGTATATAATATTTCAAGAATTTTCCAAAAAAAATTATATTAAATGAAATTTAACATCTAGGAAGTTAACAATGATATGGTTGACATGGCAAGATTGCAAAAAAATATCACCAATATAGATCTGCCCTTTTTATTTCATCAATATTACAATATTAAAAAAAAAATTGTTAATGAATAGCAACTCCTTTCGAAAAATATTTTTTTTGTAATCTTTATTAATTATTTTTAATTTTAATAAAATTTTTTCATAATTTCATTTTATAAAAACTTTTTTAA
This sequence comes from Ceratitis rosa, assembly GCA_037013455.1. Taxonomy (NCBI): domain Eukaryota; kingdom Metazoa; phylum Arthropoda; class Insecta; order Diptera; family Tephritidae; genus Ceratitis; species Ceratitis rosa. The sequence goes on along the minus strand of JAWMAG010000013.1, from coordinate 23,176,008 downwards.
AAATATGCAAATAGGTGGCAACGCTTTTCTAGCACATTTTTATTTGTAAGTAATTTAAATATCCCATTTTTAATATCCGCATTTATGTATATTGTAGTGTTAACTTTTTTAATTAAATTTAATTAATCAAAAATTCTGGAATGAGTGGCAACTCTGTCAAAAATGTATTCAGTTAAAAACTTTTTCCTCAGCCTTTAAATATGATTGATTGTCTTTTCTGTTTTAAGCCAGAACATTTGAATAAAATCATTATTTTCAATAGGTGGCAACTCTATCCAATTGATAGTTGCCGACGCGTGAGCTTCGTGATACTGCGAAAAAAATGTCTATCCCTTTTCAACCACTACACTACCTTATGAATTATTTAGATCGATTGCTGCAGCTTAATTAATTAAAAATTCTGGAATGAGTGGCAACTCTGTCAAAAATATATTAAGTTAAAAACTTTTCCCTCAGCCTTTTAATATGATTGATTGTCTTTTCTATTTTATGCCAGAACATTTGATTAAAATCATTATTTTAAATAGGTGGCAACTCTATCCAATTGATGGTTGCTGACGCGCGAGCATCGTGATACTGCGAAAAAAAGTGCCTATCTCTTTTCAACCACCTACACTCCCCTAAGAGTTTTTTAGATTGCTTGGTTTAGCTTCTGTCAACTCCAAAGCCAAAGTATAGTTTGTTCAGAGCAGGTAATCGTTTAGTAGATCGGAAGTCTCGTCATTGCCGCAGCTACTTCTGCATTTTCTGAAAGGTTTTATGCATGCTATCCTAAAAGTCTAGGACCCCTTAAAATTCCAATTATCTTAAAATGTCTTCCTTTTTCAGAGAATATAAACCATTTGACCTCCTCCGTTCCCTTCTCGGAGCCTCAACTTTCCACAAGACAAGTTCGAAGTCGAAAAGCAGCAGCCAAGAGATACAGCTAAGCGATTTCCTGCTCGTCTTGGACTCCTGCTCTTTGAGAGCAATCTCCAAAGCTCTGTATAAGAGAACTGAGGAATGGAGCTGGCAAGCCGTAGTGAAGGCAAAAAAATACTGTATATCTCGTAACAAAGTTATGGGTGCCACTGGTTTACTGGCTGAGATGTTCAAATATGTCATCTAAGATTTTCATCTCCTTTGCTTTGTCAATCTACGTAAATGAGGACCCCAACCGTCAGATCATTCGCGATTTGCTTATCCAGAAACCAGCAGCAGCCTTAACAACAATGTCAGCTTTCAAATCCAACACAGAAACGATATTATCTATAGGGGCCACTTTGGATTGATAAGGCGATTGAAAAGTAAAGCCGTTTCTCAACAATTAAAGACAAAGCTCTTTGATAAAAAAAATTCATGACCTATGACGTCAGCTGATAAGTCGGCGCCAGGAGTTTTCGAGAAAAAGTCTTTGCATATGTTAAGAAAAAAATAAACTCCAAAAGTTTTCAGAATCACGAGTTGGTGCTACCATGTAAATAAAGTCTAAAAAGAGGGTGCCCTGTGTCGACACGGCATTACATCATGATATGCCTTCGATCTATTTTAAATACATTGGAGTCTTCAAAAAATTTAACTTGACTTTAGTTTACCATTTAAGTTCTTCATTTAGCGATTAATCGCTGATTAATTTTTTTTAATTTAATAAAATATATTTAGTAAATATTTTCATTATAATAAATAAAAATAAAGAATATAGTTTGAAAAGAAATTTATTATTCGCTTGATGATTATTCTCTATTTAAATAACTAATCACTCTTTAACTAATCAATTGGTTTACTCATTTTTTTGATTCATTGTTTGAACTTAGAACCTTAACGAAGAGAATGTAATACCAACACTGCTCATACGAATTTCTCCGTTCGTTTTTCTATTACAAATTAACTGATTAGATGATTTTGAATTTTATTTCCAACTCGTTTTGAGTGACATTTCACTCTCTCACAAATGTCAGAAATCTAAATATTAAAAAAAAAAATTAGGTGAAATTACAATAGTTTTTTTCGTAACGCTGAAAAAATAATTGCAAACGTTCTCCGACATTGATTAAAAAATTAAAAAAGAAGAATGCGGTGAGTCTGTTAAAGTGCCCTGAGCACAGACCCAATGCAAATTTGCTAAAAAAAATAATTTTTTCTAGTAAATCGAAGCGCTCAGCAGCGCCGCCCGAGCAGGACGTAACGCCATATTATTCTCTAGAAAGTATTAGTTCACCCACACGCAGAGACACGGTTTACTTTTCCGCCGACTCAACAACTACACGAACCTCTACACGACATAAGAGTACAACGACCAGGAGTCGTGGCACAAAACCTGCAATTACCGCTGAGTTCGGCGCACAGACAACTGCTAGTATTAGAGAGTTGAAAGCGGGTGGCACAGATTTTGCAATGCAGACAACACCAAGTCTCGAAGGTAGAGAGGCCAAACCGACGCCGTTTGTGGATAATGTCAAAGAGCTGCGACAGCCAGTGCAGACAGTGGATCGCGGCACAGGTGATGAGGATTCTATATCGCAGACTTACTTGAGTGGTCTCTCAGCGGGCGAAACACCTTCATCCGCAAGTGCAGTGCATCATTATGATAAAGATACCGACGACGAAATGGTAGCACGTGTGAAGAAGTTAACAAAGCTACGAAATCTTATGCCCCACACGCCCAGCCTCGACTCGTCGATCTTGCTAACCAGACGAGAGGTCAACAGTCAAGACGAACAGCAACGTTCTTATGGCGAGGCCAGTTTGGAGAGTCAGGCATATAAGCAGTTTATGTTTTCACCAAGCGGCTCGCTGACTTATGGTGGTGATGAATCTAATGCGAATAAGATTGTTAGGTTGGCCGGTGACTTACGGCAGCCAAATGAGCCACATGAAATGGAGGCACAAGAATCAGATGCACAAATGGCTGAGAGGCCAGCCACAGCTCCGCCTGCAGGTAGCGCTTCATCATCGCTCTCCAGTGAACCGTATTTACAGAGTGGTTTTGCCACGAATCTGCAACTCGGTGATGGCTTTGTGAGTTTTTGAGCAATAAATTTACTTACAAACTGTTTTGTTCGTCTATTGATATTCAGCTACCCATTTGTAGCTATACATGGTCATACCACCGGATGGCGGTTACGGCTGGTTCATTGTGGTCATCTCGTTTTTCTGTCAAGTCATCGTTGATGGTATCGTTTTCTCAGTCGGCATATTACTGCCCTACATAGCTGAGGACCTGGGTGAGACGCAGACAACTATAGTGCTTGTGGCCTCAATTCAAGTTGGTAATCATTGGAGCATGTGCTTGCAAAGAGCTTGGGTGAATTACAAAACAAATGCTTTCAAAGGTTGTTATTTTCTTGCAGGTCCTGTGGCAAGTGCATTTATCAATAAGTACGGTTTTCGTGTGGTGGCTTTGCTTGGTGGAATCTGTTCGATTGTTTTCATTATGATCGGCACTTTCAGTAACAATATGACAATGCTGATATTTTTCTACAGCGTGTTGGGTGAGTAGCGAAGTGCTATAGATGAGAGCTTAGTGAAGCTTTAGAGATTTTCCGTAGATTTTACACGTACTTAATTAGCTTTAGTTGGGTTTAGAAGCTTTCGAGTTGAACTTATATAGTCTGGGTTAGCTTTGGTCAAGTTTTTCGAGCTTATTGAACTTTCCTAATTTGGGCCTTATTTAGTTTTTAATGCCTTATATATCTATCTAATGGCATAATTAAATTATGCAACTCTATGGATATATAGAGATATTTCGGAAATTAAATTTAACTTTGATATAGATAGTTTTATTATCTATATATAGATTTAGCATAATTTGATCAGCTTTTATTAACTTTTGAAAGCTTTTATAATATTATATGTTTTTTATAGAATACTCAAGATCTTATGAAATTGTTTAATGATTTTTCAAGCTTTTGTGAGTGTCGGGGTTTTCATCTAGTGTTGTTTAACTTTTGCTATGTTTATGAGCTTTACGACTTATGAGGATTTGTTGAGCCTTAATGAAAGCTTTCTGAATTAGCCAGAGCTTTGAAAAGCACATACTGTAGTAAATTCATCGGTCATCTAGGAAATTTAAGAGCTTTAACAGGCTCAAAAAGCTTCGCTGAGATTTACGAAGCTTTGACTAAAGCTTAAAGGACTTTTTTGAACAATTTTGAATTCATTACTATAAATTTAGGTGGTCCATCACTGAGTTTGATTTGGGTCTCCTCTCAGTTAATTATTGGTTATTATTTCGAACGTTATCGTCCCATCGCGAATGGTGTGTCATGTTCCGGAGCTGGAGCGGGTATTTTGATATTTTCCTTCATGAATGCTCAGATATGTCCAGATATTGGTTGGCGCAATACCTCGCGTATACATACAGCATTGTTGTTGCTGATTCTTCTCATGGGCATGACATTCATTGAGGTTACACCGACACGCATAGCGACAGTAAAAAGGGTGAGCTTCAATAAATTTAAGTGGCTTTCAATTGAGAGGCTCGAAGTGTTATTTACTAATTTTTAGGATAAGTCATCGTCTTCATCGAGCGAGGATGACTCATCGGTACCTTTCAATGAAGTACGTTATTCGCGATTTCAAGAGTCGATATCGATTAAAGCTACATCCATTGATAGAGGGCTGGAGCAGATGCTTGGTGAGAACCAGTCAAAACGTTACTAGATTGAATTGTATTTTTATTTACTTCCATTGCTCTATAGAGGTTTATGAACCGAAGAAAACTCGCCATATTGAGCGCCTGTGTCCTTGTTGCTATCGTAAAAAACGCACACCTGACGAGCAGACCGACACTGGCGACGAAACGCTGGAAAGCGATGCAGAAGATTTACAACAGCCGAAAAGATATCTGGTGCGTGTAGATCCCATAGAGCGTGAAGATCTCTTCTACACCGGTGCTGCGGAGTACGACAGTGATGAGGCGGTGAATACAAGGCGCACCACAAACCATTTAATTTCGTTCAAAAGCGAGCGGGTGTGTAAAAATATTTAAAAGAAAAATCAAGAAATGAAATTCAAAAAAAAAATATCTACCTTTCCCTCAGGCCAAGACTGTCAACTATTCGCTCTCAGTTGTGCGCTCACAACGTCAATATCCGGACGCTAAAAGACGTACAATTGCTGAACTACGTAATCGTCATAAGAACCCCTATTTGGCTTTCATCTCACCACGCAATTGGATGCCTGCTAAGCTGCTGAATGCATTCGCTCGACTTTTCGATATGAATATGTTGAAGATTATGGAATTTCGCATCCTTCTGCTTTCGGCGTTCTTCTTCCCGATGGGCTTTAATATACCCTTTGTATACTCGAAGAGTGCGTGAGCGCGATGGAAATTTAGTTACATTTTATTATTTTGTTTCATGAATAATTTTCTTTTTTCTCTCTCTCTCTACGCCAGTACGTGCTGAGGTGGATCCTTTCAATGCCAGTCTAATCTCGCCCACTATTGGTCTCTCCAACTTCATATTCCGCATTGTTTCCGGCTTTGCTGCTAACAAATATCGCTCGCAAACTACGTACATGTGTGGCGGCGGTATTGTCTTTGGTGGTATTGCCACGCTGGCCAGCGCCTTTTATGGTGAGGATGTTGTGTGGTTTCAATACACATATGCAGCTTGCTACGGTGTGGCGCCAGGTGAGTGGGCGGTGTATGGAAGAGCTTTATGATCCTAAGCTAAATGAAGAGTTCATGGGGTTCTAAGAGAATCTGCATTACTTCTCACGCTCCTCAATTCTTAGATCTCCCACTCTCTCTTCCTTTGGATGATCTAGATGATAAGACAAGAATGTTGCAAAGAAATATTTGGGTCTATCTCTCTCCTTGTCTTGCTGTTTATATCTTGCCCTCTCCCTCTTTTGTTTTGGCTTTCTCTCTCCCTCTCAGTCCATATATTTGATGACTAATTAGGTATTACTGAAAATTCTAAATATTTTTTCTCCTACCATCATCCTATAAAAGAATTTCCTAGATATCTCTCTAACTCTCTCTTTCCCTCTCTCTCTCTCTCTCTCTCTCTTTGGCCTTGCTGTACATCTTTCTCCTCTTTCTCTCTCTCTCTCTTGTTATATATATAGATATATATTTATTTATATTGCTATCTCTGTTAGAGAGGTGAGACTCGCTCCGTGAATTGAAAGACTTTTACAATAGAAATTTTATTTTCCAAAACTGAAACTAAACTCTAAACTAAAACTCTTTCAGCATTCTTCTCTACTCTACGTGCCATCATCTACGTACGCGCTTTGGGATTGGAGCGATTAACTAATGCTTTTGGCCTTACCGGCTTGGCAATGGGACTCGGCGTTTTTCTGGGCACCACAACTGCTGCAATACTGAACGGTCTCACTCACCGCTATAATGCTGCTTTTGCTTTCTCCGGCGTGTGTTTGATTACGGCTGGTGTTTTAAAATTAATTCTACCATCCTTTATACGCTATAGAGCAAGGCGTATGTTGGAACAAGAAGCGAAAGGGCAAAAGGAGAATAAGGTTGATAAATAATTAGAATGTCAGGCGATTATTTGCAATAAAAAAACTAAAGAAAACAAGAAAAATTGTGTATTTTTGACGAGTTGAAATAGTTTTGGTGGAGGTAACCCTAAAAAGCGACTCTCATTCTCTCTTAGCCAATTAAAACCAAAAATTCATTTTTTATTGTTTTTTATTTTATATATTTATATGCATTTAATTTACATTTTATAATATATTATATATATATATATGTTTATATATACTTAATTTATACTTTATACAAAAATCATTTAATTTTACAATTTTTATTTTGTTTTATTTTTGTTTTCGCTCTTACTTTTTTTTACAATCTTGTATTTGCATTTTTATTATCCTTTTCATCAGTTGAGTCATAATTGCCGTTATATTAATTGCCAAAAAAATATGTCATATTTTATTTATTTTTTTTTCATTATTATTATTGGTTGCTGTTTTATTAATTTTATTGTATCAAAAATTTTTAATTAAATCCATTCACTTGTGAAAAGTTATTTTCAAATAACTTGATCAAAATCAAATGAAATAAATTTAAAAAAAAAATTATTTTTTTTACATATGAAATTTATTTAATATTAAATAAATATCATAAAAACTATTTTCAAATTTAAAAAATATAATAATTTGATCTAAATATTTTCCTTTGATGATGCCCGATCTTTTTGCTGAATTAATTTTGTCAATTAATAAAATAATGAACTCAATAGTCAAATATAAATCATTTATTAAATTAAATATTTTTTATAATTATTTTTACTTTAATTTTTTTTCAACAAAAAATATTAAATATCTATCTTTTGCATATTTTCATTGTTATAAGAAATTAAAACTTAAAAAGATTTATGAAAGTATTTTTTGATTTCATAAATTCAATAACGTTTGATTTCTAAATTTTTATTTAGTTTCTTTTATGACCTCGAATTGTCTGTTTCTTATTTTAAATATTTTATGCTACGCTTACTTGTAATTTTATTAAGTGGTTTTTACTTAATTCTTCCATACATAAGTATTTTTTTATTTTATTGATTTTTTTATTAATTTTTGTTTTTTTTTTGTTTTTTCATTTTTATTAGGGCTGCCCATAGTTATTTCGCTTAACCAAATACTCTTTATATTGTAGATATTTGTTTTATGCTTATTATTTCTATTTTATTTTATTTTTTCTCAAATAAACACTTAATTTTTAATCTAATACATACATATATACTTTTTCATATATATTAACCTTAAGTATTTCTTTTTAAATTTGTAATCCACGTTACGTTTACCTTGTTTGGGGTTTGCAAAATGCCGCTCACTAGCAAAAGTAATACCACAATAAGATGCTATTTTTAAATAACTTTTCCAAAAATTAACTAATTAATAAATTTAGAATGAAGTTGCTTAGGCTTTTCCGAATTAAAAAAAAATAACAAATATCTACATCTGTATTAATTTAAGTAATTAAAAAAAAAAATAATAATAATTTAATAACGGTCTTTGCAACTTATTATCTGAAGATAAAAATTAATTATAATAATATATTGACTTACTGTGAGCTTTTTTGCTTCTTTTCTTTTCTTTTTACTCCACTCAGCGAACAGCTGTTTTAAATATCATTTCTAATCTACATACATACATGATTTTCTGACGTTTATTATATCGTAGTACTCATACTTAACTATACATATAATTAATCAATTTATATGCTTATCTGATTTTTATATTAATTTATTCTGTTTATATGGCCCAAAGTTAATTCCGCTTATAAATTTCCACTGCACTACGAAATCTTTACTTCTGTTGTTAGAGTAATAAAATTGTTCAATAATTGTCTTAGAACTTATTACATATATTTTTTTTGATTTATTTTAATTATTTTCAGCTTTAATAATTATTCTTTTATGTTTAATTCTTATTTTACTCGAAAAAATTTTTGTTCATGTTATTTGATTTTATACTTTCATATATTTAAAAAAATTAAATAAAATAAAATAAAATAAAATAAAAAATAAAAATAAAAAAAAAATAAAATAAAATAAAATAAAATATAAAAAAATAAAATAAAATAAAATAAAATAAAATAAAATAAAATAAAATAAAATAAAATAAAATAAAATAAAATAAAATAAAATAAAATAAAATAAAATAAAATAAAATAAATAAAATAAAGTAAAATAAAATATGAATAAATGATTGAATTAAAAAAAATGTTTCGTAGTAATGAAAATGACAATATTTATAAACTTTAAGTTAACGAGCTATAAAATTGCTTTATTAAATGAATATCAGGGAAAAAGTTTTTTTTTATAGTCAGGGATATTTGTGATTACAAATTTTGCTTTAAAATTTAAATAAAGAACTACTCACAAAATCATAAGAAAATTTGCTTGAAATTATGTTTTTTTTATTCCTTTGGATGTTAAATGCTTTCCACATATTTGTGATTAATAAAATCAATTGTGATTTATTTTTTTTTTTAATTTTTTATTCCATTTCTTAATGTTTTTCTCTTTATATTGTCCACGTTTTTATTAACTAAATTGTATTTTATTTGTTTACTATATTTATTTTCATATTTTTTTTTTTTTAATATTTTGATTATATTAATTTGCAAAAAAAAATACACTTAAAATTATACAGAAAAATAGTAAACAAATAAGCAAAAAATGTTTCTTTATTTTAGTGTTTTTTTATTACTTATTTGTATATTTCTTTTCATAATCATTAAGGTCGTTCGAGTTTGTTTTTTCGTAAAATTTTGTGTTTTGTTCGAAAGCATATGTTTTTTTTAATTTAACCTCCACTTATTTTCTAAAGTTATTTTTTATTTTTGTTGCCATTCTTAATAGCTAGTTAGCTGATAATTAATCCCTTGTTCTATCTGTGTTGATTTTTTTTTATTAATTCTATTTTTTCTTGATTTTTTTCATTAACACTACATTTTTTAATAAAATTCTCTTATGAATTTGAATTTTTTTTGTTGCTTGTTTATCAAATTTAAGAAAAATTACAAGCTTGCTTTTGTTAATTTTTTTTTTTTGTGGAAACTATAACAGTTTTAATTCTTTTATTTTATTTCAATACGAAAATGGAAAAAATAATTGAAAGAAAAAGAAAAGAAATTGAAAAATTGTAAAATTATAAATATTTGTTTATTTTAATAATGTAAAAGATAAGTTATCCTTTTTTCTAAAAAATATAATAGTTTTAAAAGAATATTTTTTTAAATTTAATATATTTGTACATGTATTTAATATTTGCAAAATTCTTAAATTTTTTTAAAATATGTGCTTCCAATAATCTTGTTATTTTCTTGCTAGGAAAAAACTACACAAAAAACGAAAGCAATAATGCGAATGAATTATCCCAGCAAAAATTAAAAGAATTTTACAAATTTTATTAAATGTTATATTAATTTAATAAACTGAATGTTTGATAGAATATTTATAAAAATGCGAAATAGTTTTTCCATTTTCAAATTCCAAAATAGTTCTAATAATAATATTAATAATAGTAATGAAAATAATACAATAATAATAGTGATAAAAATAATAATAATAATAAAAATAACAATAAAAGAAATTATAATAAATAATAGTAATAATAATAATAATAATAATAAAAGTGATAATAATAAAAATAATAATAATAATAATAATAATAATAATAATTATATTAAATTAACTAAAAATAAAATGAAAAAAAAATATTTTTTAACTTAATCTGAAAATAATTGACGTTTATTTTGCAGCTTATACTATTAAAAAGTTAAATTTTTTGAAAATTTACAGTTTTTTTTTTTAATTTCCCTCCTCTATAATATTTCGGCTAAAAAACTAACTCCTAAGCACACAAAAGCAAGCTGTAACTGATCTCTAATTTGTTTATATGCTTCACTTATTTTATTATGAAGAAGTACATCTGTGTATTTATTCAAATACTTTATACATTTTACATATTTCATTCATTAATTTTTATAATTTTTTTTCTTTTATTTGTAATTTGTTTATTTGTTTTTTGTTTGAAATTTTGTAAAAGAAATCATACGCTTACTTTACGAACTACGTTTGCTCCCACTGCGTCGTTCATGTTGTGGACCTGAAAAGAATGTAAAAAATATATATATATTTACACATATTTATTTCAGTATATATGTATGTGTAGATATGGTAAAAGGTAAGCTCCTTTGTGTGCATGCATGCATTTCAGCGTGATTTCCATTCCATCTCTGTCATGCACTCAATGCACACACAACTTTTCAATAAAACCAAATCCAAATTGAAATTTCCAATTTTTTAAAATCCACAATTTTTTTATTTTTATTTTATTTTTTTTTTTTGTTGTCCATGCCTCATTCATTCATTCTTATAACCACACACTGCGCACATACAATAGTTGAACTGTCAATCTTTGTCCAGCTGAATGTCACTGCTTGTCCAACTGTCAATCCAGTAGCCGCTTCAATACTTGCCTTACATTTAAAGCACTACACAGCACACCAACACGGAAGGCAAACATATAAATTAATATACATACATATATACACAGCCATTCGTGAGCATACCCTGCTTCCTGCCATCATTCCATACACTTACCAATTGAAGTAGGTCGCCGGCGAATGGCAACCCTTCTCGGTGCCACACCATTTGGACTCCTGCAGCGCGGGACATGGCCGCCCGCCACGCTTGCCATGCCTGATGACCTTGCGATATCGATGCATCTCACCGATGCCACACGTTTTGCTGCAGGCCGACCACTCGGACCAATGACTGACACGGCAATCGCGTGACTTCGTGCGAGATTTCGTACGGCGGCGAGATTTCGGCAGTGGACCCAACCAATTGTTGGCAGAGTTAGCGAAGTTAGCGGCGCTGGTGGCATTGTAGCTCGCCTCCGTGCGGTGATAACTGTTGGCGATATTTTGCATGATGGCATTTTTATCATTTTTCGGCACAACATTCGCCGCCGTTGCGATATTGCCGTTGATAACGTTGCTGTTGTTATTGTAGCTATGGGTAAAGAGGGGAGAGAAAAATAAAGAATAGAAAAAAATTTAATTTAGGAATTTTATAGGAAGTTATGTGGAGTATGGACTATGGACTATGGACTATAACGAGTATACGTGTGTATCTATCGGCTAGGCTTAAATGTGTTATATAGATATATTTATATAGGTGTATATATGTTTGTATGTACTGGTATAATAAAGTATAAGCTCTTTCAAGCCCAACTCCACCCACTATAAAGCGCTTTACACTGTCATTTCCTCAATCACTTTGTGACGCTTCTTTTGCTTTACTACGCCACACACACACACATACCTACATAGGTTTATTTATGTAGCTGTGCATTCCCGCAGTAAGCTTGAGTATTCAGTTGCAATTTCACATGAAATTAATTTCGCGCAATTTCCATTAACCTCAATTCGAAAAGGTGAATCAATATTTGATTGCATCAAGGGAAGACAGAGAGAGTGATAAGCGAGAGACAGAACGGAAGGGAGTTAGAGAGTAAGGGACGTATAGGGACGTATAGGGATAGGGAGCACTGCTATCAAGCTGGCGGTGAGCAAACTGAATAATGGTGATGAAAAACAATCAACGTAAGCATTTAATGGCTGTTGGGAGGTGTAGGTATGAATTGCTTTTGAAGTGATGAAAAAATCACATAAACTTTGAATACACTTTCTTTATACTCTACACGTGGCTGTTGAGGTTCTGACAGTGATTGACTTGAAGCTGTTAAGATTGTAGGCGTAGCACGAGTAAGTATACGCACTCCAAATTAAAACATATCTTCCTGAGCCGCTTTCATCAAGTATTCCGCCGGAGTTTGGACTTGCCTACAGATTTCGAGCTTCACTTCAGCCTCTTCTTTTTGTCTGCAAATACATTTCCTTTTCCCATTTGCCCCAGGTATCTATCCCACCTCGTCCGTGTTGTGGTCGATAGCAAGGTTGCGAAGTAGGCAGTTCTTTCCTCTATAGCTCGATATTCTTCATCATATAAGGTCTTTTCCGCAGCAGAGAACTTGAAATGACGTCAAATTATATACTTATACCGTGTGAAAGTTCCCCTTTTTGAACCGAAGATACCGCCTGGTGTCAAAATCGCCAAGTACATTTTTGGTATTGTGGCCGGCGTAGCGCCCAGGTGATCAATGAAGGTAAGATTACTATGTAGCCATATTTCATAAATACGTGTATCTATACTCTATCGGTTGTGTTCCGTTCAAGGTGTCTCCATAACGACGAGGAGATGAATCAGTTTAGTAACCCACCGAACCTTCCGAATGCAAGCCCTAAAGTCCGTAGTCATGCCTTTCTAGTCATTAAGATTCGAAAATCTCATCCGCAATCTGAGTATCTCGAAGAAAAGTGATGACGTATCTCTCATGAGGTCTACTTAAATGCATTCAGTCGAGCCTCGGCGAATTATAAACCTCATATATACCTACATAGGTTCATCAATCTTCCTAAAACATAACTCGGTTTGTAAAATGTTTGGGTGATTGTTTGACACACACTTTTCTCCACTGCCGGCGTACAGCAAAGCGATGTCATGCTGAAGAAGACTCAACCAGTCGCTGATAAGATAATGTCACGAGGTGATGACGTCATCTCCAATTTTCTGCATTCAATGCATAATTACCCAAATGATTGATTTCATGCAGATAAAAACAAAAATATTTTATAGCATTTGCATGAACCGAAAGAAATTCGCTGGCAGTTGTTATTTATTACTCGACGAATACCTACTAGTCGGAGTGGAAATTAATTTGAGATATTTTCGAATTAACACAGTGATAACGAGCGTATCACTTTCCCAGCCTTAAGATGCCTGGACATATGCATGGAGGTTTTAGAGCCGCACCCGGACCGGTAAGAATGAATATGGGCATGCGCATGGGCGGTCCAGGATCAGCAAGAGTTGGTATGACAGCGATGGGACCTGGGCCAGCAAGAGTTGGCATGGGTGGAGCACCACCGCCAGCTTATGGTGGACGCCCACCAGCTGGCGGGCCACCACCACCATCAGCACGTCCAGCACAAGTGAATGTAAACGTGAACAACGCACCACGTCCCATTGTAAATGATGTCGTTGTGGTAGGCGGTGGCGCACCATTACTACCCGCCGCAGGTATGATGCTCGGTGCATCAATGGTTGCAGGCGCTGCTGTGGGTGCAATGGCAGCAACGGCCATGAGTGGACCAAGGGAGGTCATTGTGGCTGCGCCACCACCACAGCCATCAACAGTAATTGTAAATACGCCCGGTGTGTTGCCGCAGCAGCAGATGTCGGGCTCGTCAACGGTTGTGGTGAACTCCTCGTCAGCAGCAGCGATGCCAAATTCAAATATGGTTGTGAACTCCGGCATGGGTATGGGCATGCCAGCGGCATCTTCAAGTACCGTGATAGTAGAAAATGGCGGACGAATGATGCAACAACAGCAGCCAACGACCGTGGTGGTTGGAGGAGGTGGCCCGAGGCAGCAGCCAACGACTGTGGTCACAGAGACAGTGGTCATTCCGCCGAAGCCGAGTGGTTGCTGCTGTGTTTTAATATGATATTGATTGAGTGTTTGGTAGGAATAAATGTAAGGAGGTAGATTGAAAAAATTATAAGCTAAGATATATATTTGTAGCAGTTAACTTAACCAAACGAAATAAAGAGAGTAATAAAAACTAATATACTAAATATTAAACACAATTAATTAAGGTTTAAAACAAACTAAGAATCTCCAAAGAGAACTCTTTATTGGACCTTAGTTCATATAGTTGGTATCATTCCTACAAATGAGATCAAAAAGTTGAGGAACTTGCAATTGATTATCTTATGATTGTGAGGCCATGGATCTTATCTTATCAGACAAAGATAACATTTTTTTTAACAAAAAATATTTTTCTTTGGACCCACTAAAATCCATAATTATTTTTTAATCACTTTTTAAGCCATAATTAGGCATATGATGTGCACAAAATTCATTCGCTTATCATTGAAATTACACATAAATATGTATATGTACATAAAACCCATCTGAGGTACAAAACAAGTAGTATTTTTATCAGCATTTTTGTTTAATTTTTTTTTATTTAAATTTTTTTAACGCCAAGTTACTTCAAGACTGAGTTGGATTTTTCCATATCAGCAAAATTTGCTACGATTTTTTTACTCTTATCAATTTTTCTTTCATTTGAAAATAAGTACAGCAAATATAGAAAATTTTTAAAAATATTCTTATGCATTTTTTAAAGATTCATTTTTATTTTACCTTCACAATTTTAAATTTTACCATTTGATAAAAGAAAAATTTATTTTTATTTCACTATTTATTCTCCAAAAATTTGCACAACAATTTTACGGATTTTATTTGTAATTTCGTTATTTTTTTTTTAAATTTAAATTTTTTTAAATTTAAATCTTTTTATGTACCTACTATATCAAAATAATTATATTGTAATTCTATTTATTTTGATTTTAAATTTTACTTTATTTTTCATTTCTATATTTATTTGGTATTTTTATTTTTATTTTGAATTATTTTTTTCTTCATAAAATCACACAACAACCACCCGACGTAGTGACCGTCATCACGGGTGGCGGCGGCCGTTGCATATTCTCCACAACAACAGTGGTGCCTTGTTGACGTGGTGGATTAACAAATACCGTTGCAGGCGGTGGTGGACGTGGTGCATTTTCGACAATAACCACATTGGCGCCTTGTGGTCGCGGTGGTGGACCAACATTGATGTTCACCTGTGCGCGTGGGGGCGGTGGCCCATAACCGGGTGGCGGTGGGCCATAGCCGGGTCGTGGTGGTCCATAGCCTGGTGGTTGGGACATGCTGACTGAGTGTTGTTGCTGTGTCACTAGCTATTAAGTGCTATAGTGATGGATTTGTATAAAATTTTGCCTTAAACTATTTTTTCTTCCATCAGCTGCGGTGTGTCTCTCGATAGTAACACCACTTCGCGCACGCTGCTCCGTTAGTGAACTGACTGTTGGTGGCAGTTGTCATTACAGTAGTCAATATTTCTTAAATTGTATATTTTTTTCGCATTAAAGAAATGTGGAAAAAAAATATTTGGTTTCAAAATATTTTTTCTTTTGTTTTTTCTTTTTTTTTGTTGCAGCACATCAATCAATTAGTAATTAAATGCTTAAATACATATCATACATTGGTCGCTTGGACTGCAGGTTATATGTGCATATAATATTATGAGGAAAAAAGAAAAGATAAAATTAGTATCAAAAGTATTTATCTTATCTCATGTGGTTTAAGGCGCCGCTATTTGTACTCATACACAAGCGTATATACCTATATTTACATACACATTTATTTTTAAATCCACATGCATGTATTAGTGGTGCTTCCCATCCGCTGATAAGTGGATCTGTGTTATTTTATTTATATCTATTTATGTGTAGTTGGTATGTATTTATGAATGTGTCTGCCAAATAATCAATAATATATTTTAATTGAGCCAAATATTTATGACTCAATTTAAATAATAATAAAAAATGCTAATATTTTTAAAAGGTCGGTCTCATCGAAAACGAGACTAGGCATAAGGCGAAATTACAAATATTTTTTTTTATTGAAATATTTATTATAATTAAATATATTTTGAATTAAAAAATTAATATTTCGTAGATTCAAAAATTATTATTTGTTAAATTAAAAAAATATTTTTTAAATTTATTATATTTATTTTCTTCATTAATTTTTAATTAAAAAAAATCAATTTTCAAAATTGAACTATTTCACTTCTGGTCCATTTTGAACTAGTATGTGGCTGGTATATTTCTGAACGAAAAAAAATTTGCCAGTTTTTAAAAAAACAGTTCCTTTAATACAAAAAGAAATTGTACTCTAACTTATTACGCGCGGCAGAACTATTCAAACATGACGGTGATGAGCCGACAAGGACCTCTCCGAACCGTTCGATACAAAACGAGGTTTCAGACAGCGTGACTCCTTATCGTGTGACTTTTTTAACTTATTGCTAGAGAAAATAATATAAGCTGCTGAGCAAAGCCGGCGTCTATCTTGGAACCAATATTAACACCAACAACAATGTAAGCTGGCTAGGTCATGTGGTCCGGATCGATAAGAATACTCAAGCTCTGAAAGTTTTCGATGCAATACGAGCCGGTGGAAAGACAGTGAAGTAAATAAGTAAGTAAGATGCTAGTTTTAAAGTAGTTTTTAACTAGTAATTTTAGCAACAACTTAGTGTTTTACCTTCACCTAGCATTTTACTACACATCTCACTATATGAGTTGGTGTTGAGATACACAATCCATTGACAAAGCGCGCCCAACTGGCACACTTTTGGCAAACGACTTATCCGGTTATTGTGCGTCATTGGGCTTGCTTTATATTGCCTTTCGCTCTTTTTGGCACTTCAACACGTTTCTGGCTTCTTCTATGCAGCTAATAGTTTCCTTATACCATACTCGAATACTGAGTTTGCATTTCAAAAGATATTCAATGTTGGTAGTTTTAGTTTTACTTTTTATTTCTTTTACTTATTTTAAATTCCTTTATTTTCCATATTCCCAGTGACTTAGTGACATTTTTTTTATCATTGTCCCCTGTGCATGATTTATTTGATTTTGGTACTGCCTTTGTCTATTCATTAAAGATTCAGGTTACCAGTGCCAACTGCTGGTGTCTCGTGTAGCAGCAATTTAAGACAATGGGCGTGTACGCTCCAAAGAAAGCCTGATTATTAAACTCACCACCACCATTTGTCTTTTCTTTTTACACTATTTAACGCAGAGTAGCACGTTTGTTGTATGTACCCGCTGTGAAACTCACTCCTTTTGCAATTTTTACTCCATACTTTAGTGCTATTTAAGCTCTTTCTTGTATCTTCTTACTCTTCTCTCTTTGCCACTAAACAACTAAAGCACTTCATTTTTTAGCTCACGTTTCTTCCTTTTATTTTTACTCGTTGCTCATTTCTGGCTTTTCTGACTCCACTTGAAGTGTCAGTGTTGTGCTTGTCTTGTTGGTAGTGTAAGTGTGTGTGGCGCTGCAGGCTCAACTGACTGAAAAATATATTTTTCTGCGCTTCCTTAGCTCGTAACTGCTGTTTGCTGGATTTGTTGTCTCAGCGCTCAGATTAGTTTGTTTAAAAATTCAAAGCGGAAACTGCTGCCAAGTATGTTTTTTTACCTTCTTCTTTGCTCTCTGCTTCTTTTTTTGCTCTCTTCTTATTTTTTTGCTCTTTTCTTCTTTTTAGTTTGCTCTTTTTTAGTTTTTTGGCTCTGTTTTCAGCTGGAGTCAGCTTTGTTGTAAAGTTGGCTGAAAAGTAGTTGTATCGACACACTGCTAGGTGCTGTTGACCCTTTAAGTGGCTCGTAGTTCCAAACAACAAAAACATGCCAAAATAATAGAGCCGGAGTTAGGTGTTGTTGGGAATTTTCACATTGCTGCAACTACATCCAGGTACTATGCTGTACGCAGTAGCAACGATAAATTCTCATAAGCTATTCAGCAAAATATTTAGCATTGTTTCCAACAAGTGTTAGTTGCTAAGAGTTTTGCAAAAACGCTTAAATGTTGTTTACAGTGAAATAGAGTAGTTCAGCAGCTCATTTTTGCAATCATTTTGCACGATAAGGCCTCACATATTTGTGAAAATCTCTCTAAATTATGCTAAGCTTATCAGCGGTGTATTCAGCTATTCAACAAGGTGTAGTTGGTATAGTGAATAATTAATGAAAATAATTGTTTGCATACCTATTAAGCGATTTTTCAGCAGTTTTTCGCTATTCAGCGGCATAATTTTTATTTAATTAATCAATAATATGAAATTTTGTGTACCTCTAACATGAATTGCGTAAATTTTAAAGCTGTTGCACTCTAAGCTTCAAATTCAGCATTGAACTGAGAATCAGCAATATTGTTTGAGAGTATTCAGCGTTGAAATTTCGAATTGATTTATGAAAATTTTTATTTTGCTACATTGTTGGCAGTGATTTTCTGACTGCTAGGCTTTATTTCCGGGAATTCAGCTATTCAGCAGAATTTTAATCAATACATTTTCAACTAATAAATCGGTATTTTGAATTGTAACTTAATAAGCTATTATTCTACTAGTCAGCAGGTGAGTTTGTATATATTTAAATTAATTATCACAATTCTTCTCAAAATATTTTTGAGTAGCATATCTTATAAGCTAGAAATTTTAATTTTTTATAATTTTCTTTTAATAAAAATTGATTTAATTAATTTAGCAACCACTTCTGTAAAAAACCTGCTTTGTGCGCATTTATTCAGCTATTCAGCAGGCAAATAAATTTTTTTAATAGGAAGTTTAAGAGGTCATTGTTAATTAAATGGCATGCATTCAGCTGCTGAATTGTTTTTTAGCTCTATTTTCAGCTATTCAGCACAACCTCAGAATACTAATTTTTATACAAACTCTAGCTGCATACGGAAGAGCGGTACATATTTCACTCATAACTTACACTATAATCAATAATTTTCTATTTAGCTATTCAGCATTATATTAATCACCTTGTTTTGTCAAAAACCAAGCCATAAAGGTAATTTAGGTCTTTAATGTGACAAAAATAAAAAAATAAAAAATTAAGCAAATTTTTTTCCTGGCAATTTATTGGGCTATTCAGTCAGTTATTCACTGTGTTAGTGTGCCAATTTTATGGGCGTTCTCTGTAGACTACCAAACGTATGTTTGTATATATATGTGCATGGCATGACAAGGGCGTGTTTTTGAATTGCTTTTTTATTCTATGCTATTGCTTCGTCCATAGTTTTTATAAAATTCATATATTAACTTAGAAAAGGATGGTAGCATTTTCTAATACAACAACAAAAAAGCTAACCACTCACTATCCTTTTAGTCCTTTTAGTATTCTCTCAAAGCTGACCAATTTGACATACCGGATTGAGGTATTAGCATTAGACAGAAATGGAGACAATCACTTTGCTCTATGCTACCTATGTATGTGTACTAGGATATTGATGTGTAAGTGTATGTAGAATAAGACGGGTAGGACTTACATTCAAAATACTCCTACCCAAAAGCATACCAACACTATAATGCTACTGCTGCCAAATTTCTAAATTATTCACTAACACACACGCCCATCCCACTGTAGATTATTAGAGGCCCAAATAAATCGGCCTAGTATTTACCAAAAGCCATGAAGTTGCCATTAAAGCTTAGAGCAACAAATACCCTTGCTTCTTCATCCATATACATATATAAGTGGCGGATAAGTGCACATTCAATTAGACTTATACCATTCTCCATTAGTGTGCATTTAAATTAGCGGCTTTTCATGGGAAAGCCAAAGTAATGGAGGCATATTGAAATAATCGGCGGCTAAAAATATGTAAACGAGAGATGAAGCGAGTGTAATTTAAAGCGCATTAAGTGTGGAAAATAACGAATTCAAATTGTGGGAAGACATTTAATGAGTTCAAAGCCACTCCGCAATATTTTTCAGATGGGAAATACAGTAGATAGTTTCAGCTGGTCTGAAGAATTTAAAATCACATTTATTTAAGCTGATATACTACTACGGACTTAATGTTTTCAATAGGATCTGTATCGCCATTTTTTCTCTTGTAAGCTTTTGTTTAATTTCATATAAAAGTTTTTGATTTTTTAGACCTTGGTTTAATCATAGATTTTCCTATCGTAGTCTCTCTACTCACCCTGGATTCATTTTAGCTAGCAATCGTGATCTTATGCGATCTCTTTCCGTCACCGATGTTGGTTGTGCAGTTATTTCACTCTGACGTTCACGTTCAATGCTAGCAGAGAGTTCATTATTAGTGATGGTTGAGCTGATGGGAGCAGAAAAATAATTTTTTTATATTATTCTTAGAGATATAAACTGTTTTAAAAATGTAATAAAAAAGGTGAGCATAAAAATTAGCATTAACTATAGTTAAAAATAAACTTCGGGTGTGTGACTTTGATAAAAAAAATTTAAAAAGAGCCTAAAGGTAGGCAACATTTGTAGGTATAAATTAATTCTAATATGCTTGTAACCAGAATAAACACAGCCTACATTTAAGCTGTTTAGTTATATTTAAGCCAAGACGCACATAATACCATTTAAAAAAAAAAAATTAATAAAAAACTTCACATTTACCTTAAAATAAAAATTAATATGCAAAAATGTTAGATATTATTTCTTTTAATTTATAATGGATACTGGAAAAAAGTAATTTGCTTTTTACAAAAATAGAAGTTTAAAATTTTTTTTGCGCGAAATTCCCTATTATATTGAAAAAATAAAATAAATTGTCTAATAAAAATAATTAGAACTAAAATTGATGATGTATGTAACGTGCCTATATTTTGCAGCATTTTTTTATTTAACCTAAGACACCCGCGATTTTTTTTTCTTAAAGTATAACCAATTTTCTAAACTTCTTGATAATAACCGCAAACAATAAATGCTAAAAAATTGCGAAAATTACCCCAATTTACATATTTTACCACCAAAAATTCCCAATTAAGGAAATTCATTTCAAACACTTAAAAACTCAGCAATATATGCTTCCTTATGACTTACTCATGTTCCGCTTCCAAATGTGTTTGCGTCTTCACCGTCTCATATTTCCGATCATCCTCAGCAAAGTTGAAAACTTCACTTAGCTCATACTCCTTCAACTGTAAAAAAAAAGAACAAAGAAAAGAATAATAAAAAACCAAAAACAAAGTCAAAGCAGAAAACACACACACGAAAGTTAGTTTCGCGACTGAACGAAAGATAGAGAGAAAGAGCACAGAAAAGAGCAGGAAATTGGCACAAATTTAAACACCAAACCTAAAGCCGCAACTAAAATACCAGCCAACAACAATAACAGTAATAACAACAACGCTAAGACAAACAACAGCAACAGACAAAAGACGCGACTAAAATGGCCAATTAGCAAGGCAATCAGCTTAAATGGAAAACGCTCAGCGTAGCTCATCACAGCTCAGCACAGACTCAGACTTCAACTCGGCGTGAGTGAGTGGGTGAGTGAGGCTGAAAGCGACTATGAGCTCAACAAGGCGTTGGCGTTAAGTAAACAATAGTGGATTTAAGTTATATAAATACACACATTCAGGCATACATATATATTATTTATTATATAGAGATCCATAATATAGTGTTATACTTATTTATATAGCGGTATGTGAGGTTGTGCCTTTGAGTGTTATTTAGTATGTGTTTTTTTTTTTCTTTTGGTGTGCAGATATGACTTTATTTGCACGACCTCAACATTTAATTGTATTTCGACACACACAGGGGTGTTTTCATTTTTTTTTTAGTTAAATTTTATTTAATTATTTGAGGTTATGTTGTGCTTGCTTTCATTCTTCTTTGTAAAGTATTGAATACATTGCGGTCTAGTATGGTGGTAAACTTTTCTTCCTTTGGTTTTTATGTATATAATTATGTTTGAGTTGCTGGAGAAAAATCTAAAAAAATGTATTTTCTCTTTTGTGCACAAAATTTTTAAATGTTTTCATGGAAAATTTTTCTTCAAATTCTCTTCCGAAAGAAAAATGTTTGGCTACCTCTGCCTTTTCCTTTTTGTGTTTTTATATGAAGTTTCCACCTTGGCTATGCGTTCTAAAGTACTTTTAAAAAATTCAAATTTCGTACTTTAGCGAAAATATTTAATTAAAATTTCGTTCCGCTTTAAAAATAAAAATAAAAACTTTTGAAATGATCTTCACAAAAGAGCTGTAAAACCTTCAGTCACAGATCCAAAACGACTACGTCAATTTGTGAAAAAATAATAACGTTCTTCAAACTAGAGGCACAATAAGGTCTGTAGTGAACCCATCTCCATAAGGCTAGAGCTCGAACCACCGTGTAAGACTTCACGTCCCAATCGCAAAGGTAATTCCAGTGTTAACCTCTTCTGAGCAGGCTCTACATTTTGACGATTCTTCCTTTGGCTAGTTTTTGGAGATGATATCTTAGCGGTAGTTGTTCCAACTTAAGTGTTCCCATAAACAGCATCGTCAGCTGTGCCAGCACAAGCTAGCTCATTCGCCTTGTCATTACGTTCTATACTGTGTGTCAACCCATAATAGACTGTATATTACTTCTTTGCATATTCTCACAGACTTTGTGCTTACACATTTAATTGCCGTTTGTTTACAAGAAATCTGACATTATACCCTTAAAGTGGTTGTCTATTCGGCGTCTTCAGATGAGTCCACAGTCCCTACTTCGAAGACAGAGTTGCAGTCATTTGGTTTCAAGCTACCTTAATTATTAGGCGGACACAGAAGAACCCTGCGCCTGTGTCTGAGTGGCTTTTGGACACATGTATACCTTCAGTTTTACTGATAGCCTTGGCTTCCATACATTCTTCAATGCTAGGGAAGGAGTAGGTGATTTGCATCTGGTATACGGTTTCCTTATCTCGCTCGCACTGTAAGTTTTAGCTCGAGTTCTCTTTTAACTTTCTGTATATGGTCCTTTCCTTGAATCCAACTATCTAGTATATTTAGTTGACTTGCTGGTACTGTAGCTCCACAAGTTACTTGTTTGTTAAGTTGTTATATCTAGTAAATAGGTACGTTGTACCCTTTCTAGAGGTTTTATGTTGCACATCTACTTTAGTGTCGGCCACCATACAAGTGATCCGTACTTTAGTATGGTTTTTACGATACGATAGCCCTTCTGTAGGTATTCTAAATACGAAGCACAGTATTGGCCCTGCTTTAAATATGTTGTTTTTCTGATTTTTTTTTTAACAAGGATTACTCTGGGATACTTGGCTGAATTAGAGGGTACTATGATATTTTCCGTTATGGATGGTTGGCTAAATTGGAGAATTTTTGTCTTCCTCGTATAGAGGCAGACCTCTGTTACTTCAGGGTTCAACTCACTCAAATGAGAATTCAAATGCACGGTCTATTACCCGTGATCACCCATTAGGATGTTTACCTGAAGAAAGTTATAAATTTTCTTTCTTTTTGTAAAGATTTTATATAGTTTTTTTATTTTCTAATTTTTCCATATTTGGTTTTTAATTTTCATTTGTTTTCTCTTATATATCATAACATATTAACACTTTTTACTTCAACTTCCTTTCAGGAAAATAGTAAAAAAAAGTATTTTTGTTTTTATTGCTAAAAATAAATCCAATATTAACCCAAATCAATAAAGCTTTAGCCGCAACACACACACAAAAAAGAGGGGAAAAAATATAAAATAAACAAAATAATAATAACACCAACCAAAAACGAGTAGGAAAAAGCTCCGTAAAAGCGCATACCAAAATTCCAAAGCAACACAACAGATTATATAAACAACTGCATGCCAGAAAATTTGCACAGATTTGTTTGTTTGCCTGTTTGCTATGCGCCGGATGTGTGCTGTATTGTTTATATGTATGTGTACACCACCAATAAACACCCGCATCAACAACGCATCGAAGCTTTTTCAACAAACGCCTGGCGTGCGCGCTACTCATATAAACACGGCAGCTCATTTATGGTACACATTCCAATCGCGCTTAATCGTTGCGGTTAGGAATTTTCAGCGTTGCTCTAAGCCAGCAGCTAAGGAAATTTCACATTTTCACAGGAAGAGGACTAGAGTCTATAGGTGAAACGGTTTGTTGACTACTGGGCGGAATTGTTATTGCTTTGAAGTGAGTTCAATTTTTTATTTTCTTAGCTTCTGCTTTTTCCTCGACGGGCTGATACAAATACTGGGAGCGCTAGTGTGGGCGTTAAGTTCGAAAAGCGTAAGAAAAAACTTTCTATATAGGTATAGGTATACACGCACACGTTCATACTAAATAAATAAACACGCTTTGCTAAGCAAGCTGCAGCGTTCGATTAAAGCTGCCGCATAGAAAAGGCAGCGCCAGTACGCAAGAGAAAGTACAAACCACGACAAGCACGACAAGCAAATTGCGCTCTTTGCCTGTGGTGAACACAAAAACCGTTAAGCACAAAAAATGTGTTGGTAACCACAAGCAAAAATACTTAAGAAACTTTGGCGTCGCTTGTATTTAAGTCAACAACACGGAAAACAACAATAAATACTATTGGTAAATACTTTTGCTCTGTTGCTGCTACTGTTGGTACTGTTGTAGTGAAACTAAAAAGAAATTAAAATGCGCGACAGCATGCAACTGAGACTGAGATGGCGCTCAGGCAGCTGTGTGTTCTTGAAAACTACTTTCGGTGAAAATTATTTGAAAACTCTGAGTGGGTCTAATGGGTGGGGGTATATGGTATGTGCTGGAAGAGTGATAACGAAAGAAGTTTATTGTAAGTGTACATATGTATAAACTGGCTTTTTAATGATGAAGTTTCAGGTATTAATTCGAAGAAAATTCAAGTGCTGAAATAAAAAGCTATTTTTTTTATAAGAACCTTTCAATAAATGACATATTGTGAAAAAAGTGCTTGAGTTTTATAGAAAATAATGTAAATTGAAAGTGCCAAGAATATAGAACTTTAAGGACATTGAAAATTATATAAATAAATATGCATATATGTTGTTTAAACAATACACAATGGTTAATCAGAAATTCCAATTGAAAATTCATAAATAGAAAGTGACTTTAATTCAATTTCCTTGTAGCTGAAAACTGTAACAGCTACAACACTGCCTATAGTAATTAATTGACACAATAAAGACTGTGATTGGTATGTGTATACCCACAGCATACAAAAAGAAAATAGACAAGTAAACTAAACTATAAGCAAGTAATTCAATTATCAAACAAACAGCAAACGATTTGGGTCATCGAGGTCGAATGCTTTATGTCCAGAGCGTTTGGTGCTTAGGGAAATGAGAGAATATATGTAGATATTTGAGAGTGTATGTAAATGAATGTACAAGTATTTGTAAGTTAATAACAATTTATATACATAAATATAAATTAATATAAGTTTCTGTATACACAAATAAGTACAGTTACAGCAGCGAGCAAAAGAGTTTTAATCTTATAAAAAATATAAAATAAATTAAGGTAAAATAAATTATAATAAAACCAAATAAAATTATATAAATTAAAATAAAATAAAATAAAAAATATCGATTAAAAAAATACATAAATAAATAAAAAATAATCTAATAAAATAAAATTCATTTAAACCAAATAAAATAAAATAAAATAAAAATTTAACAAAATAACATAAACTCGAATAAAATAAAATAAACTTATTTTAAATTAAATTAAAGTAAATTAAATTAAGTAAATAAAATAATATAAAGTAAGAAAATTTGTTAAATGAAATAAAATAAAATGAAATTACCTTAAAAAAAACTAAGTAAAATTAGATAAAAATAAATTAAATTAAACTAAATTAAATAACACAAAATAAAATAAAAATAAATTATATTAAATTAAATGCAATAAGATAAAATAAAAATAAAATAAGGCAAAATAAAGTAAAATAAAACAAATTTAGTAAATTAAATTATTATTAAAAATTAAATAATAAAATAAAGTAAAGGGCATCAATAAATTATAAAAATAGAGAAAAAAAATCAAATAATATAAAAAAATAAAGTAAAATAAAATATAATAAAATGAAAAAAACTAAATTAAATTATATTAAATTAATTTCAGTAAAATGAAAAACATAAAATAAAAAATTAATAAAATTAAATAAAGTGAATTTCAATTAAATGAAATTAAACTAAACTAAATTAAATAACATCAAATCAAATAAATTAAAATAAAATAAAATAAGTTAAAATAAAGTAAAATTAAATTAATTTAGTAATTGAAATTATTACTAAAATTGAACAATAAAAATGAAATAAATAAAATAAAAAAGTAAATAAACTAATATACAAAAATAAAATAAAGCAAAAAAAAATGTAATTAATTAAAATAAAATAAAATAAAATAAAATAAGATAAAATAAAGTAAAAGAAAATAAAATAAATAATATTAAAAAATTTAGACAAAATACAAAAAAAAATTAATTATTTGCAGTTTAAGCTATACAACACTTGAAAAAAACACCGTTATCATGCCTAATCCTTTGTATTTATTAGATTTAATTTTCCGCAAGTTTTCTCTGTTCCAAAATTTGGAAAGACTTACGAAGTGTCTGCGATTTCCCAAAACTGAGGAGATGTTAACGGAATGATGAAAGTGCTTAAGGAAATGCCAATGGAAGAAGGGCATATTAGAACTGCTTCAGAAATTAAAAGAAAGCAATACATGTGACAAGAGGTTATTTTGTGGGGAACTTAACATAAATTTAATGTTATGTGCTCCATTTTTAACTAGTATGCGACTAGTATAATTCATATGAACTATATTTCTATTAGCAAAGCGATTCACGCACTTCTGCACCTTACTGTCCTGTGTGTGTATGTGTGTGTTTACGATAGCACTGCCCAGCAAAGGTCACCTCAATTAAGTCGATTGAAATCCCTAAAATATGTCCTCATCTACACCATACAATCAACTGCCGAAAGCAAATATAAATTTTTTGTTGTCAATGAAATTTCTATGCTGCCTTGAGTGCGCCTACGAAGGAGTTAGACACTCTTACAGTAGCTTTAGCATCATAGCATCACTCTAAATGCTGCACAGCAGCCATAAAATAACTGGGCCAAAAGGAAAGTTCATGTAAATGACCATTAAAGTGTCCAGCGCATAACCACAAATAGCCAAAAGGCAGCCTAAAAACGCCCACGAAAGTGTAAAAACAAACACATGTACGCATATGCATACACGTATAGTAATATCATGCTGACACACACAGGCATAAAAAAGTAATGTAGCAAACAGCACACAGATGATGCTAATGTCCGGCGTAAGAGCTTGAATGCAAATACATATGATATGTATGTAAATATGTGTATGTGTGTGTAATGAAATGGCTTCATAAATATAAAACTATGACTCTGTATACGTGTAACTGACATTACTTCTTTACGTGTGTGTGTGTGACTTCCCAAACTTTTACTTATACTTTGTAGACACTATTTATTTGCGCAGCACTGTATACTCGCATTTGTGTGGGTGTACCGTTGTTGTTGTCCGGCCATTTCGACGAGTGGACTCATTGTAATTATACAAACGCCTCCAATTTCTATTTTACGACCACAAAACGTCGCCGCCAGCAGTGGTACCAAAGTCAGTGGTGTGTACCATATATGCGTGTGTGTTGGTGGTTGTGTGTTTATGCTAGAATGGACATGGAAATTTTGGTAAATGCCAGCGGCAGTCATAGGGCAACCGCAGAATATCTACTATGTGATGGCATAAATATATATGTATATATATATTTTCATCAAACTCAACGGCGTGTTATTGTAGACGACGGGTTGAGTGATTTGTGAGCTTAATCGTACCTAAACCACATTTGCCAGCTCAACAAAATTCTCTTCAATTTTACGACAATCAATGCAGGCTGAGTAGCTTTATTTGCCTTTTGGGCTCAGCGCTTCCTTCACTATCACTATCACGTGTTTTAGTGCTCATTTATTATTATGTTTTCGTGCTGTATGACCCTGAGCTATGGATTAGTTTGATGGTCACTATAATTTTACTAGCTGAACGTTCAATCAGTCCAATTGGGAGTAAGTGAGTTTGCGTGCAAAGAAAGTGCAACAAAAATGGCCCAGCATGAGTCTTGATCCTAAGCGTTTACTGCTTAATCCATACCTTTAAACTGTTCTACCACTTTTGCTAACATCTTCTAAGGAAGTCCCATCCGATCGCCTCTCCCAACTAATCTCGATTTTCACAAGAAATTTTTTTCCAGCGATAAAGCTCAATTTTGGTTAAATGGATACTATAATAAATCAAATTGTCGCATTCGGAGTAATGATAATCAGCTAATCATTGTTCAGTTGCCTTTACACCCTCAAAAAGCCACTGTACTCCCATGTCTACACAAATAGCTGTCTTTGAAGAAAATATGCGGAGCATTATTTCATTTAATTATTGTTGGGCCTCTCAGCTGAATTTATTCGAGAATTTTCAAGGCAAAATGACAAACCCTTCTCATTTTAATGAGGCTAAATTCTTGGCCTTAAAATTAAGTTGTATGCGATTTATTACTTCTTGAAAACCAAGTGTCTTAAAAAAATATTCTTCATAAGCAGATTATGCCTCTATATGGCTAAACATAGTTTGTGTAAAACGAAACGCCATATAGTCGAGATCGCAGTCGGCAAATACTTGTCAATAGTGACGGCAGAATACTAATTTTGTTTAGTCTCGTTTTTTGTGGGACAAATATTTCTTTTATCCAGAATGAATGAAATTAAAATGAAAAAAAAATTAATAAGATTTTTTCCGAAATCTCTTTCACTACTAAGCTATCCACTGAGTTCTTCTTGTCTTAAAATAACAGTTAACAATACCCATGCGCAATCACATATCAAAGCCATAAAAGTTTTAATATTGTAAGCAAAAGATATATAAAAAAAATATTAAAAATTTTATATGTTATGTAATAAAAAACTGTGCATCATTTTAATTATTGCTTAGTGCAACTCTTACCATTGAAGTAAAAACAATAACAACAGAAACTATAAAGCAACACAAATAAAAGTACAGCCCACCTTAATGAGTTCACTATAAATCCCTAATACACAACACACCACAACACCACATCTCTCATACCACACAAACACACACACCGCGCCAGTGCGCTGCTTGACTGACTGCCGCTGAATACGGTAATTAAGCGGATGTCCTCATTGCGCATAAAGCTCAAGCTGACAAATGCATAAAAGTGCTGTAGTAGTGTAGGTGTATGCGTTGTTGGGCTGTGCGTGTGAGCTGAATCACAACACCTACATTTAACATGTAATTTGTATGTAATTAAATAGATTTTCCTTTGCAAGCAGTGGAAGTGCATGCGTTGGCGTATGTTGGCAATTATATTTGAAGACATAGAAAAAAATTTGTAGCTGGTAAAGAAAGTACTAGTTTGCTACTAGTCAGAAAGCGGTGTATTTTAAAAAAGAGAAGTTTGCTTGCTACAAAACTCGTAATTATTAATTTATTTTAATTGATAATATATATTTTGTTGCTTTTAGTCAGGCTTACAGGCCTTTACTTTTGAGACGCTTAGAAGAAGAAGGATTAGTTTTTTTGGTAATTTGTATTTTTTTCTTTTTAATTTGCCTGTTATTATTTCAAATTATTTTAAGATTATTACGTGAAGCAATATATTTATATACATATACCATATAATAGGCCAGCAAATTAAGTGAACTAGTATTTTTTTGTTTTATTTTTGAACTAGTTTATATCAAGTCCAGTGTGTTCCTCTACTATGCTATAAGCATTTCCATATTTTGAGTTTTCAAACTAATTTTTTAGCTCAAATATAAACTAGTGTTTTTTGGATTCGAAGTGAACTAGTACTTTTGTATCTTTTTTGAACTAGACACCAGAATGTCTCCAATTAAGCTAAGTAAGCTAGTAAATTAATTTGTTATTTTTGAACTACAATAGTATGAGCCTAATATATTTTTTGATACTTATTACAGTTAAGTATTCCAGTTTAGGAAATGAAAAATATTTTTTTGACTAAAAATCGACTATTAATGTTTATGTACTCTTTAGACTCTGTAGACCATATCCACTTGTTTTGCCCTTTAAGTCCTTATTTTGAGTCAAAAGGGAGCTAGTCATCTTTTGCTATAAAAACAAAGTAGTAAATTTGTTTTTATTTTTTGTTATCTTTCGAACTAGTATGAGACTAGTATATATCCAGGTTTCCTTTACGTCAGGAACAATATTTTGGTAAAAAAAATAAAATAGAAATGTTTCTGATATTTTTGATATTTTTGTACTAGCATGATAGCATTATGTTATATTTTTCAATTTTTTTTTTTGCCAAAACATGAACTAGTAATTTTTTATTTGCTAATTTTAACTAGTATTAGTCTAGTGTATTTTGAGTTAGTTGTTTGTAACTTGAACTACTAGTTTCGGCATAGATTTTGAATATTTCACTTCCCTGCATAATACGTAAATATGTAAGTATGTATGTATGTATTTTTATGAATTTAGCATGCTACATTAACTCACATAAGGAAATTGTAGGAGCAAATTTTGCGTGATTTCTTGCCATTTGCAGTATAAGTATGTGCTATTTAGTTTTTCTTTTTCATACACGCACATTTATGTTTATTTATTTATTTTAATGAACAGTAGTACATACACACACTCCACCCCACGAATTTGTTGCACACCGAAGTTAGCCGGTGCCGTTAATGGGTCATTAGTACCCTCATTTTTATTCTATTTCATTTCAGTTGCACGTCCATCACACAGTTTTAGACGCTTTTTCATGCCACATTAAAATATTATTACGCACATGCATGTATATACATACACGTATGTGTTTGTGTTTGTGTATGCAGGTGTGTGTATGTTTGCTTGCCACTTACCACTTTGCCACATACACATTATTATTGGTCGTGCGTTAATTGCTGCGTGTGGCAAGTGCAACTGATTTGTTGTTAATTAAGTGTGGCAGCAGCTGCCAGCAGATTACAAAAACAAATGTAAAAAAAAATAAAAAAAAATAAAAAAATAAAGAAAATATGTTGTTGACAGCTGTACTGTGTGTGTTTGTTGTAGTTTTTGTATTTATTGCTGCATAATTAATCAACATATCAAGTAAAGCAGCAAATGGCGCATATTTTATCATTAACTTGTTTATTTATTACATATTTACTAATGTATATATGCACATGTGAAGAGTAGCCCAGCCACTTTCAACTCCCAATTTTTCTCATTTCAGCAACAAATTTTATTGCCTACTTTTATGCGCGTACTCTGACGCTCAGTGCTGCTCTGCCACATACACTCACTCCCATTCACTCACTCGCTCGCTCTCCTGCTGCTTCACTCACTCTTCACCTCACTCTTCTTCTCACTCTTTTGCACTCACCTTAATAAATTGAAATGTCGCTATCGGCGGTAATCGTTTGCTCTTCGGATAGAAGAAACTGCTCGCCGGATGTGCTGGATAGCGTGAAGTGATACGATAGATGACACCTTGCGGCGATGTTGGCCAATTCGGTGCGGTAAAGGTGAAACCATTATCGGTGCCCGCATCGAGTGGATCCATTTCGACGGTGACAGTATCAATCCAAGAGCCGCCAACGCAAAGCTGTAAATATAATTAAATAAAAATTAAATAATTAAATTATTTATTGATCGGTCGAATGGTTGCTGGAGGATTGCGGCAGGCTGTTAAATAAATATGACGTTTGTGGTTCCGTAAAAATTACTGTATTTCATTTATGGTATGACATTTTTATATATTTTTTCTTTATGGTATGACATTTTTATATTTTTTCTTTATGGTTACACTTATTGTACAAATGGTAATATCTTTTTATGACCAAATATTATCGATATTTATATTAATTCCAAATACAAGAGGTGCGTGCTTGCAAAAGAAAATTGGCAACATCGCAAGAAGAGTCAACTAAACGTTAAGTAAAATTGATGAGAAATATGTAAAGAAAACATTAGAAATTTCCAGAAATATTAAAAATTACTCAGAGAGTGAGAGAATTGCTTGGAAGCAATTTTGGTATAACAAAGAGAGATATTTATATTAATTCCAAATACAAGAGGTGCATGTTTGCAAAAGAAAATTGGCAACATCGCAAGGAGAGTCAACTAAACGTTAAGTAAAATTGCTGAGAAATATGTAAAGAAAATATTAAAAATTTCCAGAAATATTAAAAATTACTCAGAGAGTGAGAGAATTGCTTGGAAGCAATTTTGGTATAACAAAGAGAGAGCTAAATTTCATGCAGTTTGGGTACTGGGTATTTAAAATGGGGGTTCGATTTCACATCCAGGCCTTTAGAAAACCAATTGTGTTATTATTGGGACTGAAATTCCGCTCACACACATTTTTATCGGAACAAAGATTTGTCAATTATTCCAGACCTTCAC
The DNA here is from genome assembly GCA_037013455.1 of Ceratitis rosa. Taxonomy (NCBI): domain Eukaryota; kingdom Metazoa; phylum Arthropoda; class Insecta; order Diptera; family Tephritidae; genus Ceratitis; species Ceratitis rosa. Next base: position 23,143,611 of record JAWMAG010000013.1, on the reverse strand, counting down.
TGTAGAAGTATTATACTAGTGAATATAATATCTATTTGATTGATCATCACTTTTTTAAATAATTTTTTCCCCAATTCTCTAAGTTTGAGTCTTACTTTCCAGTCTTCATATGAGTTCCTAAATTAAATTTCACTCCTCAATATAAAATGAGTATATACCATAAATGAATATACCTCAAATCGTTGAAGTATACTTCTAGGCTGCAAAAAAAATTTGTAATTATTTCTATTAATAGAAGAAAAGCCGTAAGCAAATACAAAAATTGTTGCCTTTTTCCTATATTTCTCATTTCTTGCATAACACAGAACATTATAATTTCTTCTACCTAAAAAAAAAACGATGATAAAAAAGAGAAAAAGTGAAATTGCATATTCCATTTTCAAATATTATTTCGCAAATCACGAAAACAAATTTACATTTCTTGTGTAAATATATAATCAAATTACATTTACTTTTTCACCATGAGTAATAGTGATTCCTTTTACCAACGAGATTTTAACTTTCCCTTTTCAGATCAACAAACCGCCGAAGCCACAATGATGAAGCATACTTTTCAGCGCAAATATAGTGAGTAAACTTTTTGTGTTACTCTTAATATTATAACACAAGCAGCTATTAAATGAATTTGACTGTGAGTATTTGTAAATGTGAATGTTTGTATGTTTGTATGTGTGCACGTTTGTATGTTTGTATGTCATTGTCGTCACATTAATTGGAAAAGCATTACTGTCAGCTTAAGGCTATCGATAATGATATTCATTGCGCGCTCAAATGTATGCTATGTACTTACACATATAAATACATTGAATGAGCTAGCATGAGTGTATTTTATGTAGACATACATACATACATATGTATTGTATATATACATAACTGTATATTTGAAAGAAAAAATGTGTAATGTCAATGCTATTAATGTAAATCGACACAAATCGCATTAGTAAAATGTGATATGAAATGCAGAAAGATTGTGTGTACAATGAGATAAAGAGCTTGATAAGGGGATATCAGAGAGAGTGGGAGGGTGGGTATTAGTTTGGGAACAGAGTATGAGGGAAAAGTTTGAGCTGCCGTAAGTAGAGGTATTGAATGAGTGCTAACGGTCACTGTGTAGGGTTTTAAGAAAATTTTATGTTTATATAAGTAAGCAGGAGAAAGTACTTCTCGGGTAATATCATATAGATTAATACAATGCTGTGATGTTGGCCAAACAAAATTAGTAATTTCTGTATTAAAAAAATATACTTGTATATACATTTTTTCCAAGTTCACTGCAATAAAAGGGGTTTCAAAAATGTTTTAATTTTAAAATAAAACATTTAAAATATGATATTTTTGAAACATTCTTTCATTTACTCTCAATTTTAACTGCCTTAAAAAATTATGTGCCGCCAGATTTTACAAAAATCTTTTTTAATGCAAATATTATGAAATATTCATTTAAAATTTGTTTTTTATTTTAAAAAGTGATTTTTTATTAATTTACTTAATAAAAAGTAAACAAGTTGCAAATCTTTTAGTTATTATTAGTAATATTATCACAAAACATTTATTTTTATTCAAGTTTAACATCACGTGGTAAAAATAAAATTGATAAAGCTTCAAAAATTAAGTTTAATTTTTTTCAAAGGTGGCAACACTTTTCCAAACTTATTTTAACTGTAGGCTTCCTTAAACATTTTAATTAGAGGTTCACATATCAATAATTCGTTGATAATTTTAGTTTAATCAAATAAAGTTTTAGTTAAGTAATGGCAACTCTACTCATTATCCTTCTCCTAGCTCTTAATAACTTTGAATTATGTCATTTATTTAATTTTAGTGATATTAAAACAAATTTCAAAGTTTTCTATAAAAAACCAAAACTTTCTGAAATTGTTTAATTTTCTTTGCCATAGAAAATTTATTTCAACCGCTTTCATGAAATAATAATTTGTAACCAGGTGACATCGTCTCTCGGAAAAAAATTCACTAAAGCCTATTTTAGGCAATTGTATTACATAATTTTGAAAGTTTATTATTCAAATTCCATTCCAAAAAATTATTGACAGGTGGCAACCCAGCTCAAATAAGTTTTGTTTGGTTAAGCACTTCGCTTTGACACATTCAAATAATTGAAAAAAAAATCAAATGATTTTAAAAATATTTTGTCCAATAAATTTTCAATAACTGGCAACCCTGCCGAACTATTTTTAGGTAGAAATTTTATTAAAGTTTTTCATTTGGTTGGTTATATTGTGATACTTCTTTCATTTAAAATGTTCAAACTGGTGAAGAAATCAGTATTCGCTGACCAAATTTTGGCTGCAGCCCATGTGAGAACGTACCACTGTGCGACTCACACTCCTTCCGATACACAGACAAGCAGACAGACAGATGCAATCAAATTGAAATCAAAATCCAAATACAAATCGAAAGCAATTGAAGCTGAAAGCTATTGATGATATTGTAGACACACCACAATTGAGACTACATTTGTCTATTGTTGTTGTTTTTGAACTTGTATAAAATAAAAATAACCAACAACCCTCTGTATGTTGACTGAAAGCAGTCACCAGAATAATGACAGCCACACAAATGAGTACTTCACTGGAGAAGACGAGACAAGAAAGACGAATGACCACCGCAGTGAGGATAGAGTGACTGTGGCCCACTCACAGCTTGTTGATATCAGCCAAAGCCGTTGAGCGAAATGTTAATGTGACAGCTTTAAGTGCTTGTGGTCCTATTTATAAGTTTCTTCTTTGATAAGCGCGGTACTTACTTGTGGAGTGGAAATCGTAGATGGGTTGCGCGCAGTTGTCTCGTCCACCACAAAATTTTTAGTGGCGCTCACAGCATGAACCAACTCACTCGATTCACTGTTTGCATTGAACGTATTCATTGCTTTCGCATTCATTTACATGACTTCGCTAGTCAGAAGCTGCTTACAATGGCGCACTCAAAATCTTCATATTCCCTCCCTTCATCAGCTCTTCCCACCATACACCGCTGTCACATCACATTTAATTTGATTGGTTTGTCTTGCTGGCTTGTTGTCTCTGCTCATTGTTGTTTCTGTTGTTGCTGTTCCCTCATTTCGGTTACCCACCTGCCTCACACATCCTTGCGCATAATCTTAATAACATTGTCGCTGTGTATTTAAACATTAGCAAGCTGTATGCAGCTCCTTGCTTCGGGCTTTGTTGGTCCTCCCCCCACCGGCTCCCACCCGGCATTCACTTCAATAATCAGCTCAGCCTGTCTGTAACCACCAACGCGTGGCAGCGCGGCGTCAGGGTTTGCGGTTCTTGTTGTGGTGTGTGCATTAATGTCGTCGCTAATAAATTGATTTGACAATTGCAATTGGTCGCTGGAACTGAGGCGAAGACTGAGGTTGAGGCGGTATGCTTCACTGCACACGATAAATGCTGCATAATGTATGCTAATTGTACATAAATATTTTACGCATGCAAAGCGAATGCATAATTAGAAGGCGGAGAATTCTTTCCTGGAATAAGTTGAGCCCGACTGGGTGATAAGAAGAACTAGACAGAGATTAGTAACACTACTTTCTGATCATCGGACCAAAACACCACTTCGCAAACATCTTCCGACTTATCAGTCCAGTACTAATAGCAGTTCATGTGAGGTGAGAATATTGGAGTCTAACTTTATTAAATTTGGGATCATCCGACCGTTCGCCGAACTGTATCTGAGCTTGGCTTGATCTGGTCCTCGGTGCACCAAAAACTTTCGAATTTCGCCATAACGATGACAGACCTCAGACTCTTGTTACTCATCTGACGACGAAGAGGAAAAAGTGGAGCAGGTCCTGAGTTCCTTGGTGGCTTTAACAGGGTTAGTATGAATTAGCTACGCGAGATCAGCAGCGAGCATTTTTATTGGAAAGTCCTCATTCAAGGTAATTCATTGTTCAGAGCCTTAGTAGCTACCTAGAGCTTGAAAGATTTAATGCTCACGTTGAAAGACGTGGTAGCCTTATATACGGACGTACTCACTAAAGTTTGGCTGAATTGACTCAGAAATAGCCTGCCCGAAGGAAAAAAAGTGCAAAAAAAAGATTTGATATGGTCACACGATCCTCTCCCGCCTCTATTATAGCTACCTTCCCATAAGTCACCGTTAGCAGGTAAAAACTAGTTTCTCACATCACTAGGATCTATTGAGCTGGAGCTCCGAAAGGTTTCAGAAAGGGTTTTTTACAAACCCAAACCAACTGGGGTGTCTTCTCTGGGTACCCAAGAGTATTTTAAAAACAAGCCTGTTAGACGAAAAGCTAGAGAGCGTTCTTTAGCAATTTCGAGCAATATTCAGCCGATCTCCTCTTGGTGTGTGTCTTGACATTCTCTTAAAAATCCGAGGAACCTACATAATTGCCTAAACCGCCCTCGAAGTTCTAATGGTTTTTCATAAGGAGACGAGGGTTTGACATTTGCTACCGAAGAGTGATCGCAATCCGAGATTCCTTCTGTAATTATTAGAAGTAGGTCTGCCAAGGATTTAGAACCGGTACTCTCCGCTTGAATAATCGCAGTGCTCCAGCAGAAGTTTCTACTCTCTTTTGAGTGGCACAACTTATATTTCTCTATTGTACCCCAAGCCAAAAGTTCATTAACCATCCCCCGCTTACCGAATTGCACTCTGAACCTTCCACTTAAATTAGCCTCCCAAGCAGTCGATTAATTTACCTCATTTTCCAATAATTACTTTTTCTTGATGTCACACCCTTCCCCTCCCCTGCCCTCCTACGACCCTTTCTTCCTTTCCACATTCCCACTCCCCTCATTGTCACTCTGCCCACTCACCTGAAACGAATCGACGCCGATAAACCAATCGGGCGATGGCACAATACGCGTCATTAACGACACTAGACTGTGATTGCTGTCCACAAAGAATTTCGCCTCCTGCCGCCCATCGCCCACCAACACAGCCGGTATATTGAATTCGTCGAAAACGCTGCGTTCGAGTCCACCACCATTGACATTCCTCATTGAGTTTACTGTTGGCACAAAGCCGCCAAATGAATTTCCGTTTACGGCACTTTGTTGTTGTTTTTGGTGCATTTGTTGCTGCTGCTGCTCGCCAACAACACTGTCTAGTACATCACTTTTGCCCGTCTCAGCAAATTGTTTGACACCCGGCGTAGCCTGTTGGCCAATGTGATAGAGCGCGTAGGATGAGTCGTGGGTGCGACCTGAAAGTAGAAAGTAGAAAGCACAAAGAGTGGGTAAATATAAGATAAACTGACAAGTAAGAAATTCTAGAATTACATTAAAAGAGTGTGAGTTCAAAAAGAGCTAAGAGTTTAAGTGTATTCCGCATATTGAATGAATAAGAATAAATTAATTAAGACTCGCGCTCACCCGCACACAGCGGCATTCCGCCGCGCCGTCAAAGCGCACAATTAAAAATGTATTAAGAAGTGGCGCGAAGGCACGCAGTGAGGACAAGATGAGATGTGGAGCGTAATAAGTGGATGAAGAGAATGGATGGTTGACGACAGCCTCGTCTTAGGAAGAGTGAAGAATTATGCGAATTACTCAAATATATTTTCTTTAGTCCACGAACCCAAATAGTACAAAAGCTCTGTTAGTGTTGGCTTTGGAAGTTGAAGACAATGAAAATAATTGCAGTGTCGATAGAGAGAGGAAGGCAAATGGATTTGCTTGACATTTAGGTCAGCCCTGATGCGAGCTTGTGGGGTGGGTTAAAGAACTTCATTGAAGCAAAGGAAGCCGTTAAGTCGAATGTAGTTCAACGAACTGGGCTATGAGCGTCGAAAATGTCTAATTAATTAGATGTTGGAGATAAATTTTGAGCAAAAAGTCGGTACTAGCGAAGAGAGGGTCGAATTCGTACTCAAAATAAAATAAGGTAAATTAAAAAAGAAAATCAAATCAAATTATTAAACTAAAATAAACTATATTAAAACTGAAAATAAAATAAAATATAATAGATTAAATAAAATAAAATAAAAACGTAAATAATAAAATAAAATTAAATAAAATAAAATAAAATAAAATAAAATAAAATAAAATGAAATAAAATAAAATAAAACAATAAATAAAACAAAATTTAATAAAAATAAAATAAAATAAAATAAGATAAAATAAAATAAAATAAAATAAAATAAAATAAAATAAAATAAAATAAAATAAAATAAAATAAAATAAAATAAAATAAAATAAAATAAAATAAAATAAAATAAAATAAAATAAAATAAAATAAAATAAAATAAAATAAAATAAAATAAAATAAAATAAAATAAAATAAAATAAAACAAAATAAAATCAAATAAAATAAAATAAAACAAAACAAAATAAAATAAAATAAAATAAAATAAAATAAAATAAAATAAAATAAAACCAAATAAAATAAAATAAAATAAAATAAAATAAAATAAAATAAAATAAAATAAAATAAAATAAAATAAAATAAAATAAAATAAAATAAAATTAAATTAAATTAAATTAAATTAAATAAAATAAAATAAAATAAAATAAAATAAAATAAAATAAAATAAAATAAAATAAAATAAAATAAAATAAAATAAAATAAAATAAAATAAAATAAAATAAAATAAAATAAAATAAAATAAAATAAAATAAAATAAAATAAAATAAAATAAAATAAATAAAATAAAATAAAATAAAATAAAATAAAATAAAATAAAATAAAATAAAATAAAATAAAATAAAATAAAATAAAATAAAATGAAATAATATAAAATAAAATGAAATAATATAAAATAAAGTAAAATAAGAATAAAACAAACTTAATTTAAATTAAATTAAAATTATTATAAATTAAATTAAATTAAAAAAAATACTTAAATTTAATTAAATAAAGCAAAATGAATTAAAATTATATGAAATTAATTTAAATTAAGTAAAATAAAATAAATTTCAATTCAATATATATATAAATATAAGTAATTGCCTATCAGTTTGCCAATGTTACTGCTATTCGAAAGGCTAGGGCTCGAGTCCTGGTCTGACAAACATTGAACCTTATAGAAATTTTTTATTTTAATTGGAACTCGTCAAAAAATGTCAACCACAATGAATATGCTTTTAACATGAAGTAAACGTTCCACATAAAACGCCCCCAGCTGTTTGTAGGTCTGTTCATTTGTAGAAAAACATCAAAACGCACACCAAATGTTGTAGTAGCCGCTCGCCCCAAATTTGCCTCAGTGGTTATAAATTGTCAATTATATATACATATTCATATGTATGTATGGGATAAATAAACAGAAAAATGTACCCACGAACTGGGAATACTGTTACTCTGAATGCAAAATAAAAAATAAACTCCCCTCGCAGCGAATTCGCTTTCACTGATTCAGCGCGCACTCACAATAAATTGAATTAAATTTTTCAGCGGGAATGAAAATTTGCAGCTTACCAAAGTGCTGTTGTGCAAATAAAATCTCACTTTTGTTGCAACGTGTTAAATCACAAATTAATTTCGCCACTTTTTTCCTCCTTTTAAAGTAAATGCAAGCGCTCTAACACATTCACTACTGCACACACATGCATACAAATAAAGTATATTTACAGATAAGATGTGCGCGTACGCTTTGGTAATTCAAGCACAATTTACGACAACACTTTGCTGCTGCTGCTGCTGCTGCTGCTGCTGCTGCTGCTGCTGCTGCTGCTGCAGCTGCTTTAGCTTAATTCTGCGGCAGTGAGCAGGAAATTTAGTTAAACACCAGCGGAAGAGCTCCAGCACACCCACACACCCCCAGCAGTATGCATTGCCACATTGCTGCAAATTAGATACCAACAACACTTTCACTGAAATATCAGACAACGGTAAGTGCGCACAAATGCTTTTTTCATACTCAAGTTGCTGCTGTTTGTGCTGTGCGTGTGTGGTCACACCCACCTGCTCGCCCAGGAACTTTACTGCATTTTCTATATATTATCTATCTTTATTTCCTTCAGCATTTCTATGCCAGCTAAATGTTGATTTACAGCTCTGGTTTCCCTCTCAAAAAGCCATGTAAGTATCTTGGCTTGTGAAAGTGAGGTTGGAAGTGTGTTTGTGTGTGTGTGTGTGTGTAACTTCGTGGTTTGGCTTGCACTTTGTACGCTTTGTCTCATTATCCATCTCCTACTCATCGCCAACGCCATTATAATTTGCAAATGCACGCAATTTTCGTAGAGGTAACGTTGTTGGTGTAAATTTGCCTACGTATACATACAGAAGTATTTAGCAAAAGTGTTATCAACATGCAAGAAACCCGAAAATGAGAGCGGAAATGTGCAAATTTCACTTCGCGAATGCAGCTAAATTACGGAGATATGTATATCTTCGTATGCACATATAAAGAGATGAACATTTTGAAAATCCTGCAATTAATATTAAACTATTTTCTTTATATTTACAAGAAAGGACCTGTAGTTTAACCTGCTTGCTTTCTTGGAAGTTGGTCAGTGTAATTGTTGGAAGGATTCGTGCACACTTCGCCTACCGTATTATTATACATATTTTATTTTATTAATTATTAATTTTTTTTTTAGTTTAACTTCATTTAATTTATTTAACGTAATTTAATTTAATTTAATTTAATTTAATTTTATTTTATTTTATTTTATTTAATTTAATTTAATTTAATTTAATTTTATTTTATTTTATTTTATTTTATTTTATTTTATTTAATTTAATTTAATTTTATTTTATTTTATTTTATTTTATTTTATTTTATTTTATTTTATTTTATATTATATTATTATATTTTATTTTATTATATTTTATTTTATTTTATTTTATTTATTTTTTATTTTATTTTATTTTATGTTATTTTATTTTATTTTTATTTTATTTTATTTTATTTTATTTTATTTTATTTTATTTTATTTTATTTTATTTTATTTTATTTTATTTTATTTTATTTTATTTTATTTTATTTTATTTTATTTTATTTTATTTTATTTTATTTTATTTTATTTTATTTTATTTTATTTTATTTTATTTTATTTTATTTTATTTTATTTTATTTTATTTTATTTTATTTTATTTTATTTTATTTTATTTTATTTTATTTTATTTTATTTTATTTTATTTTATTTTATTTTATTTTATTTTATTTTATTTTATTTTATTTTATTTTATTTTATTTTATTTTATTTTATTTTATTTTATTTTATTTTATTTTATTTTATTTTATTTTATTTTATTTTATTTTATTTTATTTTATTTTATTTTATTTTATTTTATTTTATTTTATTTTATTTTATTTTATTTTATTTTATTTTATTTTGTTTTGTTTTATTTTATTTTATTTTATTTTAGTTTATTTAATTATATTTTATTTCATTTTATTTTATTTTATTTTCTTTATTTTTTTTTTTATTTATTTCTTAGTTCAGCTTGAAATTCTCGCTAGTCCAGCGCAGCCTTGACTGCTTTGCTTTGCCATTTTTTAATTTTGTTCCTTCACTGGTTTTTGTTTGAAAGTTTTCTATTTATTTTTGTGTTTTTTCATTATCGCTTTGTATGTATGTATGTTATTTTTTTTATCAAACTGTTCGTATACTTTTTGCTTTCTTTTAGCTTATTACTTTTTATTTCTTCAATTTTACTTTCTACAAAAGTTATAATTTTTTCTCTTTCTCCTTCAATTCCATGCATTTGTATTTGGCCAGCTTCATTGGAGAATTGCAATTTTTCTCAAGTTGAAATTGAAAAATTTTGCAACACTAAGCTTGTACGCTGTCATACAAATCTATAAAAAAACACGCAGTATAAATTGTAATAACATGAGCAAGTTGTTGGTAAGAAAAATGTATAATGTATGTGCATCAAAGAAGTCATGAGCAGAAACAGCCAATAGCTCTGTAACTCTGCAGCACTGCAGCGCTGCGCTGGAGCTCGCTGCCTCTGGCGTATTACTCTAAAGCTCAGTGTAACGTATGAGTTACGTGCTTTGTGACCTTTCTCCTATCTTGGTCAGCGCCAAAGGCATGAACGTGTGCATTTGCTACATTGGCTTGCGCTCTCGTATATAACATATACTCGCCCATATATTGGTATGTTACGTATACGCCGTGCCGTTCGCTTGATCAATCGTATGGGCATAACATGTTTGAAAGCGAGAAATTTTAACGAAGTTCTTTAGAGAAAAAACGTTAAGACTTTTAATTTTAGTTGAATAACATAAAACTTTAAAATATAATGATAATTTTTAATATTTTAAGGAAATTGAAAGTTCCTACAACCTGAGCTTTTTTGATAATTTTTCATGCGGAAAACAACCTTTCAATTATTAATTATTAAAACTAAATTAATAAGGGATTCAAAAATAAAAAGTTATTTCAAATGAGCAATATTTTTTTTAACTTCTAAAAACTCTTCTTCCTTTTACTTTTCTACTTTATTTTAATTTAACTAATTTAATTCTTTTATATTTATTTAACTTTGTTATATTTTTTTTATATTTTTATATTTTTTTATTATACTTTATTTGTATTTATTTATTTTTACTTCTAGAAACTCTTCTAAATTTTGACTTTTACTTTTATACTTTATTTTAATTTAAATAATTTAATGTTTTTATATTTATTTTATTTCTCTTAATTATATTTCATTTTTTACTTTTTTTTATATTTTTATTATATTTTATTTGTATTTATTTATTTTTATTTAAGTTATTTAGTTTAGTTACGTCTAAAATTGTTTTTAATATATATACTCCATTTTTTTTTTGGCTCGCTTGTTTTCATATTAATTCAATTATCCACACCTGTAGTGGACGCCTGCGACGCCACTGACCCAGTGGCATATTTATATAAGTTACATAGCATTACATTTAAATATATACATGTGCATGTAGCTCCTGCATTTGTCACTGCAACATGGACTTGCGAGCTGTCATACAAGCCCCCAAGCACAGCAGCAGCAGCAGCAGCAGCAATTGCAACAAAGGCAATGTCCACTTGCATCGCATATCAAACCGGTAGGGCCGCAGGGGCATTTCTGCAACAATGCACTGGCGTAGAAGTCACACAGTAATACAGTTTTGCCATTATTATTATTGCAAGTGATTCACTTTTTCCACTTTTTTCCACTTTTTGTTTCATTTTTATGCTTATTTCTATAGAATATGCTTTTCATATTCACTTCAATGAACAAAAGAAGAGAAGTTAAATTGCATTGCAATGAGGAATGAGTGCTCGTTAGGGCATTAAAATGTGCATATGTAAGCATATATTATATGCATGTAAGTTGTCATGCAGATATACATACACATGCACATATGTGTGCACATATGGTATGTGTGCAATCACGTACTGTTAAAGTATGTCTGTAGTAATAGCTTGTGCTGGCATATGTTGCATATTCTTGGCCTTTGAGCTCGTTAAAGTCAACTTGAATAAAAGTTAAGCATCACAAAAATGTGACAACAATGAGCGGAAATATCCTTATAGCAGTGGCAAGCTTAAGCAAGTTGATACTGAGCATGGGATGTGGATTAAATTCGCTTTTTTTTTTGTCGAATATTCTTACACTTCAACTCAAAAATATGCAGGAATTGAAGCTGCTACTGTGAGCTATTAATATAATGGAAACAAGAATGAGTGTTAAATATAATATTAGGAAACATTAACTGATTTACATTTTAAAGCTTTTTTTTTGTAGTATAAAATTATTATTTTATAGAAAATATTACTTTCAAGAATTATTTAAAATGGATTATATTCAACAAATTGTATATCAATCAAACGTTTATTCATATACGAATTATATTTTAAAACTAAAAATTAATTATGTTTTATAATTTTTACAACAGGAAATATTTATTCTTAAAACCAAAAAAAAGAGATTATTTTTCAAAAATATTTTTTTTTTCTCAAAACTTTTTCTACGAAATTTTTTTATTTCTTATTAAAATTTTTTCTCTAAAAATGTTATTTTTTCAATAATAGAAATATTTTATTTCGAAATTTTTTTATTTCTTATTAAAATTTTTTCTCTAAAAATGTTATTTTTTTCAATAATACAATAGAAATATCATTTCGAAATATATTTTTTTTTCTTTTTGGAGTGCAAATTTTTAAATTAAAATAAATTAACTCTTATAAACTCTCGAACAAGCCTTCCAATATTTTTATATATTATATATATTTTTAAGAAATTTGTGCTGTTCTGCGGTAACGTGCCTAGTCAAATATTAGCAAAATAAGCAAAATATCTTTAAAATAATATTTGAAAGTTTGAAACTCTTAAAAGCGTTTACATACATTTTATCTTCTCAAGATTTCATAATTAATATTCTTTCTTTTCTGTATTTTTTCAATTTTAATTAGAATTTTTCTTTTAATATATTTAATAATTTTTTTTCAAACGCTGCCATTTTTTCAAATTCTTTTTTGAATATAAATTTACACGAAAAGCTATTTCCTTTGATATATCAATTCACTTTCTCAACTTTTCTCCTTATCGGCATTCAAAAAGTTGACATTAAAAATATTCTAAAAACTTGTCGCAAACCTCTGAATTTTCAGCATTTTTATCCTTCAACTTTCATTCCAACCTTAACTTTTAATTTTCCTTGCTTTACTAACTTAAAACTAATATTTTCCTTTCATATATCACTTGCTTTTTTCCTTAGCTTTTTCTTTTTTTTCTCTTCTTCTTATTCTTCTTGTTTCTTCTTCTTCTCGGTCTTCTTCTCCTTCTTTTCTTTCTCTATTTTTATGATCAACACTGACCTAAGTTGGCCTAGAATTTCGCCTGCAATTTATTGCATAGTTGGTTGACGTTTTACTTCTTGTTGTTGTTGTTGTTTAACTTGTTGTCGCTGTTGGCCTGCTGTAATGTAAATTAACCAGAATTTTATGGGCTTTTCATGTTCAACAAAAACTTTTACAATTAATTAAAAATTTACTTACTAAATTTTGCCACTGCTGTTCACTTACTTACTTACTTACGCACTTACGCACTTACTTACACTTGTACTTACATAGTTATTCACTTACTTACTGGCGAACAAGTCGATTGGTGCCATGATACTCGAATTTGTATACATTTACATATTTATTATATATGCAGTGTGCAGTTGAGCGGAGTTATGGGCGGCTTTGCATAGTTTTCAGTATTTTTTAAATACATTTTTCTTGGAAAAATTTTCTTCAAGCGACAAGAAGTCAAAAAGACGCTATAAATTATTATTTAAAATAAAAATTTTTTCCCATACATATATATTATGAGACTCTCGTAGTTTGCGAAGTAGTTGTTTTATTTATATCGCTTGTTTTTCTAGTTGTTTTTTTTTTGCATTTCAAAAACTCTGTAAATAAGTTTCGTGCGAAAGTTCAAAGTTGTGTCTACTTTATATGCGTGAATAATTTTATTGTTTTTTTTTTTTTTGTTTAGTTTGAAGCGACTCTACTACTTTTTCTCTCATTTTCCTCTACTTTATATTTTTTTTTCAAATATCTGGCTACCCTCGTTTTGAATTATTTATTCGTATTTTTTTATATGTTTTTTTTTTAATTTTTTTTCGCAAAACTTTTTGACTTTCGGGCGCTTAAAAGTTTTTCACGTGCATTCTCATTATTTTTTCTCTGTTTTCTTTTATCCAACACGCATGTGTTCATGTGTGCGTATGTAGGTGTGTGTATGCCACTCTGTGTGTGTGCTTGTCTGTCAGACACACTGCATACTTAGCATATTGTTTTACTCTTAGTTACCACCGGAAACTTTCGCTTTTCATGTCGCCGTAAAGTATGCTACTAAATGTACTCATACACATATAACATTGCTTGTTATAAGTACCTTTTATGTTTTTTAATTAAATAGCTCACAATTAATTTTAGTTATTCATGAGTGAAGCTTAAGTGGCTGTCAGCGTGGCAAAAAGAAGTAAAAATTAAAAAAAAAATTTTGAATTGAATTTCTACGGAGAAATAATTAAAGAAATTTTTTAAAGTATTAAAGTTAAAGTAAAATTTAAACGTTACATACTTAAAGCTGTATATAGAAAAAATATTTATTTAATTATTTGAAAATGCACTTTCCCATTCTCTATGAGAAAGTTTTTATTTAATCGGTTAAATTGCATGGAACAGATAGATTTTCCTAAGCAACAAAAATATTTGCTTTCTTTTGTTTAAAATTTTGGAACTATTGTATTATAATTTATTATTATTTTATTTTAGTAATTATTTTAAAAATAATACTTTTAATAACTTTCCGAATGTAAATATTTTAAAGAGAAATGAAAGTTAATTAAATCAAGTTTATTCTGAGCGATTTAAAAAAAATATATTAATCAATATTTTCTATGTAACTATGGAACTAAAAATATAGTAATAATGAATATATTTGTAAAATATCATTTTCTAAAAGTTAAAGCTCTGTAGTATTTTTATTTCTGTTTTTTATATAAATATTTGAATAAAATTTAAAAAAATAAGAACAGTTTCTACTTGAGAATTTTTTATACATTAAATTTTAATTTTACATTTAGAGAAAATATTATGAAAAAATACATCAAAAAATAAAAATTCCTTTTTTTGAAATAATAATACAATATATAAAAATAATAAATTTTCTAATATTTTGATATTAATACTTAAGTGAAATTCCGAAGATTTCATTAATTAAATTTATTTTATTTTATTTTTTTTTTTAAATCCAATGCAAAATTTTCGCTCAAAAATCTCTTTATAATAGATAAAAATTTCTTACTAAAATTTCTCCTCATATATTCTTTAGTATTTTTATTTAATTATTTTTTTTTATTAATATTAAAGTAAAATTCAAAACCAAAAATTTTTTAAAAATATATTAAACGAATTTATTGTTACTTTTATTTTTATTTTATATTAAAAACATATTTAGAAGTTAACTGCTTAACTTCATCAATAAATAAGAAAAAATATTAAAAAAATGTGTTAATAATATATTTTTTAATTTTATTTAATATTATTTAAATAATATTAAAAATATGCTATTGGTAGTAAGATTTAGATTTCGGTTTCATACAGAGTGCATTTCAACATTATTCTTAATTTATAACGAAACAGACAAAACTTTAACTTAATAAAATTTTATTTTTTTTTTACTGTAAATCTCACATAAATAAACAATTTAATTTTTGTGAAAAAATGAAAAAAATGTATTTAACACCGGAAATATTAGAAAATAAGAAAAATTTCCTTTAAAAATAAAACGACAGCATATTTAGACACCTACGAATATTTCTCACGTCCAACTATTTAATCATCGCCAATCAACCGAAATGGGCACACGGCATAGTCAAGTTGGCAGTTGGCGTTTCGCTTTGGCAGGCGCAATGAAATTGGAGAACACACATACATATGCGCACTTGCTATATAAAGTGTGACAACCGCAACTATGCTATGGTCTCAGTTGCCTACGCACATACACATACATACAAACATACATACATACATGCATGCATGAACATTAATTAAGTGGCAGCGCATTAGTTGCGGCTGTTTCACCTCACATAACTCACACACACACAACACTCTGATTTGTCACAATGAGAGGCCCATAAGCAGGTGTCTCCTAACTAATGCCACTGTTGCCGCTGTTGTTGGCATTAACATGAACACCATCACCAATTTCATATGTATCTGTATCTACCTGTGCACATTCTCGAAATTATTTGTGACATGCTGGGCAAATTGCCAGGCCACCAATGCCGGCGCAGCAGCAGCGCTGTGGTGATGATTAATTTGTGTTGGCGTACACCTGCCTGTGACTGCTGCTGTTGTCGCTGCGTGGTTGAGTGTTATGTGTATATATTTATATACATATTTATATTTGTGCTCTATACAATGTTTATTTTATTTATATTCAATTCTCATATGATTTAACAGTTTAATTTGTTTGTTGGTCTACTGTGAACCGGCAAATGACTCATAACCGGCGCAGAAATGCATGCGGTATTTGTTATGCTAACAACAACAAAAAAAAACTATAGTAGAAACTAACTCATGCAGTAGGCAAGCGATTTACTACTGTATGCGACGTGTCAAGAAAAAAATTTTAAATTTATAATAAAAATGAAAGAAAAAAATAAAAAAAACATTCAAAGTAGAAAAACAAGAAAAAAAATGTAAATAAATATATTTTGTGCCGGAAAATTATGCAAAACACTTGAGCAGCTTATTTATGGCAAATTTTAAAACGCGCGGAATTTTTAATGCTTAATAACATGTAGCGCCGCATAAAAAAACATATATATATATATACGAGTATGTAAATACTCATTTATATTTATTTTTTCATATTAAATTTTGTGCCAAAAAATCTTTTAAATTACTTCTATTTGTTCTAAAGCAAATTTGAGCATATTTTCTCTTACTTTCAATTATCAAGGGGTTTTATTTGGTTGTTTTTATTTATTTTTTTTTTACCAAGCTTTTGGTTTTTAATTTTCTACATCATTACACGCGGTATTTGTTTTTAATCTCTGCCAAATTTATGCATTTAATTTGCCAAATTATTTAGCTGCCACTTGGTTAATGAAAGTTCTTAATTCATCGCTTAATAATATATCCATTTAAAAAAAATTAAGACATGAAAATTTATTGTGTTCATATGGTTGGCAGAGACTATGAGTAACAGGAGAAAATTACTGTAAGGGGTACTTAAAAATATTAAATTATTTACTTTGTTGCTTAAAAAGAAATATTTTCAATGAAAATACAAGTATCTTTGTGTTTTAAAAGAAAATAATGTTTTTCTTGTGCGTATTAGTATATTTATTTATATATTTTATTTATTTTTTATTATTATTTTTAAGAAATAATTAAGTATTTTTTATTTAGGCATATTTAGCTAACGATATTTTCTGTCATTGTTATGCACTCAGAGGCAAAAATAATTTTTTAGGCAAATAATTAAATAGAAAATTATAAATTAAAGCATATCATATTTTTATTTCTATTTTTTTTTTAATTTTATTTAATTTTAGTTCATTTCATTGAATTTTGTTTTATTTACTTTAATCCATTTTATATATTTTTTATTTTTTTATTATACTTGCTTTTATTTTATTATAATTATTTTATTTTATTTTATTTTATTCTTTTTATATATTATTGTAGTTTATTATACAATATTTTGTTTTTTATTTGATTTTATTATTTATTATATTACTTTATTAATTCATTCATTTAATTTTAGACTTTTTCTCAGTCATTATTATACAACTCTTCGGTTTTACGCATTATTTAAATAATATTAAGTATGCAAATAAACATGTCCAGCTTACTTGTCACGGCTGACATACATCTCACAATCTCTATTTATATAAATAATATATGTACTTTTTTCAAATTGTTTAAAATTTCCCCAATATTCTGACCTCATTTGCAGCTGTGATAATTTTTGTTTATATCCCACAAATATTTTTTTAACGTTTTCAAGTTTTTCTGCTACTATAATAAAATATGGATTTTTAGTGGTCACATATGCACTCACATATGTGTCAATAAAAGGCACATATACATTTGTGCATATAAATAAATATTTTTAAATGCAATTTCGCTAGCGAGTACACATAATATGCAGACAATTAGCAACGTTTGCTTTAAAAATCAAGCGTATGCAATTTAAAAAAAAATTAATTACAATCAAATATACTACAACTATACGCAAATGAATTTGTATTGCATTGTTTTTGTTGAAAAAATTGTGGTTTTATGTTTTTCTTTCTTCGCCAACGCGCTTATGCAACTGTCCGCTAGCTTGCCGAGAATGCGTTGATTTATGCTTTATTTGCATTTGTGGCCAGCTGGCATTCAGCGCATATAACCGCGTTGGCCACATATGAGCACATACACATGTTCACATATGCAAGCATATAATATTGACATCTGTGACAAATGTGTGTGTTTGTAAAAGATTAATTGCTTTTTCCCCACACACTTTTTTTAGGTTTTCGTATTTTCTATGAGAATTTCTTTTTTGTGTGTAAATTTTATTATTTTCCTATATATTTCTCTTTTACAAGAAAAATAAGGACGACTAATTTTTTTATTTATAAAAAAATACAAAAATCGAGTTTTCTATGAACAGTTTAAAAAAATACTAGTTTAAAAATAGAATCTCCCAAAAGTTTTTTATGGTATATCTAAAAACACTCACTTAATACTCACCAAATTTTTAATTACACACATGTCACTCATACGCACTGACGCACCTGTTTGGCCCTTTGAAGATCAAAGCAAACATGTTAGTGCTGTAAATGGAAATTTTTGCAACATTTTCATTGCAATGCACTACTACACACACAAAATACTCTCCGATTACACGCATACACACTTATACCAACTACTTATTATCTAAATACACTCACAAATCAACAATCGAACACACCTCCACTTTTCACTGCAATTACCGTAGCAAATTTCTCACTGCAAAATTTTTGTTTTCTCTTTACAAACACACACATATGTACATACAAAGTATACAATTGATTTTGTGTGTTTAAATGTTGACTTTGCGTGTTAATTAAAAACATTTTTGTATTTGAATTTTCCAAATCATTATTTGTACATTAGAAATGCATTTGGCAAAAGGGTTCTATTGATTTTTGTACATTTGTTTGTTTTTTTGTTTTTTTTTTTTTGTGGTTTGTAAATTTTGCAAATAGCACTGTTTAAAACGGAAATAATTTACCACAAATGGTATGGTCATTAAAGCTTCTTGAAAAGATTTTTCAGATAGAGACAGAACTATTTTCATTTGCTACATTTAGGCGCAGCAACCTATACAAATGCATTATAAAATCAAAACGAAAATGAAAGAGGAATAAAAAGCTACAAAAAAATAAAATCTTATAAAATAACATGAAATCTATTACATCTCCAATGTTAGATGACAAATTCTGTCTGCGGGGAAGATATACGAGTATTCCCCAAGCTTAGTCCAGAGGATTTTCGGGCTCTTAGTCTTACCTCTTTCCTCTTAAAAATCTTTAAAAGACTACTCGACAGGTATATACGCCTAAATCTATCCCAGACAGCCTCTCGAGGAAGGAACACACCTGCTCCAAGAGCAAGTCTGTCAATACAGCACTAGATGATTTAGTCGAGTGTATCGAAAAAAGACTTTCCTATAAGTACTATACGCTTGGTATCTTTCTCGACATTGAAGAGGCTTTTAACAACATTCTTTCCGAATTCGTAATGGGTCTCCAACAGCTCATAGTGAACCGCAGAGCCTTGTGTAAGAAAAAGTACCTTCTTCACAGAAATAGACAGCGCCAGTACCACACTGCCGACTTTGCCCCAAAAGTGACAGGCGAACTCTTACAAGCTTTAAACGATCGGCTCCAAAATGCTCTATACATAGTTGGGAACTTGGGCAAGTGCAGCGGGCAAAGACAGCTGCTGGCTGTCTTTGTGGGAGAAACAAACGCCCTCGATCAGAGAGTCATAGCAATCTTTACAGACGGCTCAAAGCACGATGGAAAAGTGGTCTGCTGGATCTGAATAATTATGAGCATGGGACTACCAGACCACAGCAGCGTCTTCCAAGCAGAACTCTTTGCAATCATAGGAGCCACCGATTGGCTACTCAAATCTACGGCAACAAGACAATCAATTACGATATATTCTGACAGTTCAGCTGCCATCAGATCTCTACAATGCAGCATTAGTACTTCTGAAGGCAACACTGCCGTGGTCAGAGTACCCCGACATAGTGACTTCTCAAGTAATTTCAAGGCAGATGAGGTTTACCTCTATCCACGACAAAGTATATGCTTACACTGGCCTTATCCAAAGAAGTAGACCCAAGATGGCTGAATGGGTAAAATAGAAAATGAAAAGATCAAGGCATTCCATCTTTCTATACCGGTTTTCTATTAGCATAATGACAGGTGCAAAAACAGTTCACTGTTTAATGAGGCTTCAGGAGAAAAAATGGGTAACGATTCTAATGATTTTTGCCGCATCTGTAGGGGCGAAGAAGAGACGATAAAAATTCCTCGGGAAACACTTCTTCGACTGCCTCGCCTCCACAATTGGAGACTTTTCTTTATAAGGCACACCAAAAGGTTCGATCATTGGAAAAGTTGAAGACAGGAGCCTCACAGCGATATAACAATGATCCTATTGCCCTAAGTGCGCTGATAACGACCAGCAGCTGCAGCTACTCAACTCAACTCCAATAACTTTGGATAGAATCAGCACACAATAAAGTTTTAAGAATTTACTAAATATCTTTATTGAATTAACATAAAAATCCAAAATTATTGGTAATTACATTTGAAATAGAAACATTACAAAAATTAAATTTTCAATATATATAATTTAAAACCACAACAAAACCATAGACAACCCCGGTTAAAGTAAAATTCCACAGTCAACTACCATTGAAATGAATTAAAGGCAGTAAAACTTTACGTTAATGAAATTAGTAACGAAAAAAAAAACTAACGCTGAATTGCAAAACTTTCACCAAAAAATCAGGCAAACACAAGCACACAAACGCACAAAAGCTGAACTTTTCAACAACTTGTCTGCTGTGAAAGCGAAAGCGTGTTACTGAGCGCGCAAATATTATACACACAGCAAACTTTTTTCTCACACATTTAACACTTACATACATACACGTATATGCACACATATGAATTTTTGTAAAAATAAAGCTAATGAGCTCAATTTTGCAAATGCATACATAAAAGCACACATATGTACATACAAGCACACAGAAAGCCTTCTGAAAACCTTCAATTTCCTTTACTAATTATGAGAAAATACAAATACACACACACACGCACACACAGAGGCGAGTTTTATGAATTTTTCATTAGTGCGCCTTAAAGTATGCTTGCGTTTACATTTCGCTTATTAAATGAGTAAAGAAAAAGAAAAAAATATTTTTGTGCAACAGCAACACTGTCACCAACCAATTCATCTCTCGGCGCCTGCTTGCCGTTTACAATCTGCTGCAATTTACTAGCTTTCCATATAGCGAACGCTTGCCTTTGGCGCTCGCTCACCGCACACCCTTAACTATCTTCGTTCTTCACTAATAGTTGCACTTATTAACGCTTTTCAGCGCGGCAGCAACGAGGCTAACAGCCTTCACTTACACACACACACACACGCACACACTTTCACTAGTTTCAAGTGCCTAAAAGTATGCTAATGACATTTAGCTTATTGCACGGTAACATACGTGTATGCACACCAGCCCAGTTATAAGCACACACTTACACATATAAAAATGCTTGTTTATTTTAAGTGTAATTTAAATGCGCTCCACTTGGCGCGTCAAGGATATTTCGTTGTGCGAAAGTGAATTTGATGACGTTTTAAAGGCGCGGCATCTTACTCGAGTATTTATGCACAGAAATTTAAATGAAAATTGGCGAAAAAATATATGTGCGTTGTTGCCACTTTTCATTGCTAAAAATTTTAATTCAGTTGCCACTGTTGCCAGTTTACCAAAAACTAAAATTTTGGTACACTTAAGTTACTTTTATAATTTTTTTCTACCCGAAACTATTTAAATACGCTTTGATCTTACATAAAATTTAGTTTACAATGTTGCCAAATTTCTTTGCCGAAAAAACGTTGCTTCTGATAATATAAAAAATGTTTATGTTTCACTTATAAATTTATTATTCCACAACTAGGAAAGTTTTTTAAATTATTCTGTTACCAATTTTCCTCTTTGAAAATTTTAATTCTTCATTATTCAAAAATGAAAGAAAGAATTCGCAAAGTCTCTAAAACTATTTTTTAAATTTCTTGCTGTGGGAACAATGTTGCCAATTTTCATCTCAGTAAATCTCGTTCAATGATTTCTCTGTCTGTATTGTCGGATAGTTTCTCTACTTTTGGGCAAAGTATGAAATATGAATAAAAAATTATTCTTTTATCTAAAAGCCACGTTGCCAATTTTCCTTCAGATGCCTTTTATTAAATAAACTGCATAATGAATATTTTTCCTTAATAAAAAGAATAATCCAGTTAAGGTTTTCCTGCCGCTTATGCCAGTGTTTCTTAAAAGAAATTTTCACTTACAGTTTTCAAAACACCGTTACCTATGTTTTTATAAAAAACCTTCGCTTTTTATTCCCCTAACACTGTTGCCAGTTTTCCTCCCACTTATTTCACCAACCAACGCTTTTGTATTTGTGCTCAAAACTTTCTTGACACCTTAAAATTCCAGCAAAGAAAAAACCAACCATTTTCATAACGTTGCACAATTCTACTAAACTAGAGCACTAAATGCATAATAAAATGTTGCATAGAATTTACTTGATAAAGCAAAGCTTGCCGAGGATTTAAAATCATGACACTTTAATGCAAAACTAAAAATGTCAAAACAAAAGCGACACAAACGACTATTAAATATGCAATGAAATGTTGCTGAGATATGAACGAACGAATGAATGAATGAGTGAATGAATAAAATAGAGCAACGTCGAGCATTGCTATAGAATGTTAAACTAAATGCAAATTTTTGCATGTCAAATATGAAGAAAATCTTGCTGAAAGGTGAGTGAAGGAAGTGGGGCGCAAAATGTGCAAGAAGTTAGGGAAAGAAGAAAAATGTGTGTTAGTTTTGTTTTGAAAACAGCACGAGGGGGGTGAGTAAGAATAGTAAGTGATTTACACTGCTTACGAGTATCTGTGGGCAAAAGAGAAGGGAGTAACTTTTTTAGTTTTTTTTTTTTGACATTTTTAACAAAAAAAAATTTTCGAAATATTGTAAATGTTTATTTATTATGAGTTGTACGTGTACGGCAATTTTTCCTTATATCTCTTATTAATTTTTTATTCACACGAAAACTAGCTCGAACTACAAGGAATATAAAATTCATAAATTATTTATAAAAAAAGAACAAAAAATGATGTGTGTCACAGAGGAATAATCATAGCAATAAATAGCATATAAATAAAGAATTGTCATTTACCATAAAGAACGAAATAGAGAGGGAGAGAGGAATATGAACGCACACTCATTTTTAATAAAATATATACAAATTTAGTACCATTTTCGACAATATAGGTAAAAGAACACCCGGACAACAATTCAGTATTTACGTAAACTATTTTTATAAATAAACACAAAATATATTCTAAATAATTTTGTGAAATCTCTGCAAATAACTGCATACAAAAGCAAGAGTGTTGCATACTTCAAGGCACTTGAACTTATGTAAATACAAGTGGCATGCTGCTGCATACTTCCGGGCGTACAAAACGGAAAATCAGCATGCAAGCATGTTGAAAAGGAAGGAAAATTTGGAAATTTGACTAGTTAGTTGACTGACTAGATGACTGACTATCTGCCGGTTTGTCTGTCTGTTTGTCGGTCTGTCGGTGTAATAAATGTAAATGTCAAAAATATTTGCCAATTGTCATTCATTGCAATAAAAGCATATACACGTAAACACAAGTACATATGTATGGGTTTGAAAAATATATTTCTGGCAAATTTTGTCGCAGCACTCGACGTTTGTTATAATACCAAAAATTGTCATGAGTGAGTGAGTGAGAAAAACAAACGGATTGCATACTTATAGGCGCACCAAATACTAGGCACTTGAAATTGCTCTACATATCATATTTATATGTATATATTATACATATATTCCAAACATAAGCTATAGCATGCCGGCGGCCTGCCAACAACACAAGCAACAAGAACAACAAATCAACGAAAATTCGCTTACATTGCTGTCGGTGCAGCTGTCGTGCGCAATTGCAACCCTGGGAGCAACAAATTGTGAATTCCATATGCAAATATACATATGTTTGTATGTAAGTCGTGTAAAGAGAAATGAATAAAATGTCAGTTGAAATGACATTTGAGTTGACATGGCGACCTAGGTTGTTGTTGTTGTTCTTCTTATTGTTGTAGCCACAGCCTACTTCGCCTTGTACTACAGTTCACTTCACAGCGCGCCTACAGCAAGTCAGTGCAGTTGAATTTTATTAACATACACATGAATATGACTCAAAATTACACACACACACACACATACTCAGAGAACTTATATACATATTTGTCTCTGTCGGTTTATGTAGCGCATCTGCAACAGTGTCATGTGGCATAAATGTAAATTGCTCGACACAGCGGAGTACTGTGCCGCAATTGAGGACATCTGTCGGTGGCCAAAAAAAGAAAAAACAAAAATTAAAGAAAAACAAATAAAAAGAAAAACAAAAATAAATTATAAAAACAAAACTGCGCGCCGACTGTCAAATAAAATATGAAAATACAAGCACATATGACAATAACTGTCGGTCAAAGGTGCGCGATGCTCGGAGCAGCAAAGAAACAGAGCTCAAGTCACTTACCATAAGTAAGTCAGCGAGTGCCAGCTGTTTTCTGCCAGGTTTTCTGTGTCATACATATATATATGAGTATATACATAAATGTTTATATATTTTTTGCTGTTTACTGCCAACTGTGCGCCATTAAGCGCTGTGTGCAGCTTTTAGGCGCAAATGAGCGATTTTAATGTTTGCCACTTAACTTGGCTGGCAGCAGAACTCCGTTGACAGTAGTCAGCTGGTGGAAAGCACTACATAATTTTAAATAATAAATTATTCTTTTGTGCCAATAAAACTTGTGAGGAAATATTTGAAAAAATTTTTATACTTATACTTCAAAAACTTACATTTCTAATTATAAGTATTAAGAAAAAATCACAAAGTTATTGTGTGAGCTATACTATATCGACTCCAGCACCATCTATGTATAAGAATATTATTTTCGTTCCCGATTCTTCCCGATTTTTCTGGTTTTGTTTCCTTGAAAAATATCCTTGCACACTTTAAAGACATTCTTCTCTGCCTTCATGTTCATTTTCTTCCCCGTTATTCAACCTACTCTTTGCTCTCACGCATATTTATTACTTTCCATTTTTGTTTGCCAAAAAAAAATCCTTGCATATATTGCGGCTGCGCCCAAAGTATGGCATTTTTTGTACAAATAAGTTGCGCGTTGATTTCGTGGCAATTTTTATGTCTTTCTGCATTTGTATACTACTAAATGGCTTACAGGCATTACCTTGACTGCAAATTGTGTTGTAGCAATAAGATGAAAATGGCAATTTAGCGCCTCAATGTATGCTTTCGAAAAAGTGGGTAGTCAAAAGCAATATTTATTTGCACTTTTTTTTAATTTTTTTTTTATTCTTCTTAATCTTCTCAAAATATTTGAACCCAAAATTTATATAAAATTTCGTTATTTTTGCCAGAAAAAAACTTTTCAAATCTTTTTTCCATTCCTTTTTTTATTTTTATTAATTTTTAATTAATTAAAAGTTTTCTAATCTAAAAAAAATTTTTAACTATTTAAATTTACTGAGCTTTTTTCGAAATAAATACTTTTTTTTTGATAATTACTTTTAATTAAATTTATTGCTTATTTAATTTTCCAAAATATTTGAAGCAATAAATTATTTTAAGTTATTATTTCATTTTTAATTAATTAAATATAATTTTTTTTAACTACTCGATGTAGTTTTAATCAAAATTTTTATGTTTTTATATATTTAATTTATTAAACTACTTCAAATAATATTATTTTAGGTTTTCATTTATTTTTTGATTAAAAATTTTTAATGTTAAAGTTTTTTTAATTCCCCATTAAACCTTTCAAACATACTTAAGACCTCACAGAACAAAAAAAAAACAGAAAATCCATAACAAAATACCCAACCAATTCCCCAAAGCATTCAACTAACAGCAAAAAAGTTAGCATACTTTCCGGTGGCTAATTAACACCCGCAGCTGAACATAAAGAACAAAAAAAAAAAATAAAAATGAAGCAATAAAGATAAGCTAAAACAATCGAAAACAACACGAAAGAAAAATGAAAAAAAAATTGCAGCGTACCAAGTCTGTAGCCCAAAAGTCCTCACACGCAACTTTGACACACTCCAATTTTACGGCGCAGTGATGGACTGAGAAAGGGTGGCATTAAGTGGTTATTTTGAACGGTTTTGAATGCTTGGCTGGCAATTGTTGGGTTGAAGATATGAACACGTGTTAATTTATTATTATTCATCATGTTTTTTTATTGTGTTTGTGAGTGGCACGCGAAGACAGACCTTGTAGGTGTAACAAAGAGTCTGCTTAAGTTTTCATTGTCAAGTAGAGTTTAATGTATGGAGGGTAAAAGTTGAGAATTCAACAAAAGGTGAAACAACAGTAACAAAAGAAGTATTACTGATGAAAACATATGCCCTATATTATTAAATACATTTCTCAGGATGATGACCAGCATAACGAGCTTATTTAAAGCCAAAAACTCTCTCATGCTTTAAAGACTTGAAAAAGTTACTGAAAATACATTGGAAGTAAAAGGTGTGTATTAGCAAAAAAAAAAAATTATAATAATAAATAAAAAGTATGCTTTCCTTAATAAGTTCCTGGCGAGAATAATCGGTTAAACATTCTGCTAAATATGGAAGAATCTAAAACTAAAAAACGTTGCCTACATTTCGGCGTGGTGATAAACATTATGAACAAAGAAGAGCTCTAGAATACTTTTTTAATTCGAACAGATTTTAGACGATTATTGGCCAAAAAAGGCAAGTTTATATTATATATTGTTATATATTGTTACATATATAAGTATATATAAATACATATACAATATATAGACTCTTAAACTACTACACATAGCTATCAAAACTGACATACCCAATGTCCACTATTGACAGTCAGACAAAAATAAATACTTCTCCTCTTCTCCACCCCGAAAAGTATGCAATCAATTAAAGTTGTTATTCAGCAGAAATATGTATGTACACACGTGTGTGTACAAAATAGCAGCAGACAAAATTGCCGCATCATGATGAAACATTTATAAGCCCAAAAAGGATTATTTTGCCCAATTTCAGGCAACAGAAAATGGGAAGTGACAGCAAATGACCAAAAGTAAGGCAGACAAATACAATAGTATGACAAATACTTAGGTACAAAAGTAAGAAGAGAACACATATAATAACAAATAACATACAAACAAATTCATACAAATCGCACAAAGATACAGCAAATATGTCACTATTAACCCAGAAAAATGGCGATGTGACATGAAACTACCGATATTTAGTCTATATGTCTTATGCATACATAAGTAAATATATACTTTTCTCTTATTGTATGCTGTATGTATGTTGTATGTTCGCTGTTCATCAATCTAAAAGGATTTGTATAACTCTAACGGCACTTATCGTGTCAATACTTACAAGTTGTTGCAGATTAGCTACGGGAATGAGCAGGAGGCAAGCGCTGTGTGTGTGTATGGTGTGAGTAAATATAAGTAAATGTATGTACATAAGTAGCTGTCTTAGCAGTGATGGACAATAGGCGTGCTGGCGGATAGTGTGAATGTACCTATGTATGAATGCCCAGACTGATTTTGTGTGCGTCAGTCTGCGGTAGAGAGCTCGGCTATTTGGAAGTATATTTTGTAAAGGTTAAATTTGTATGTCGTTTATGTATGTGTGGGCACTTTTTAAGAGAGCTAGTAACCTTATTTAAGAAATATATATGTACATACATGTGTGCTGACGTCAGAGGTCGTCTGGTATTTTCAGCTTTTGGTAACCTAAAGGATGATATACCATATATACCATACATATATGTACATACGTGTATACGTTTATTCTAACCCTCTCCCTCTCTCTATCTCCCTTTCTCTCTCTCACTCTCTCTCTCTCTCTCTCTCTCTCTCTCTCTCTCTCTTTCTCTCTCTCTCTCTCTCTCCCCTCTCTCTCCCCCCTCTCTCTCTCTCTCTTTCTCTCTCTCTCTCTCTCTATCTCCCATCTCTCTCTCTCTCTTTCTCTCTCTCTCTCTCTCTCCCTCTCTCTCTCTCTTCTCTCTCTCTCTCCCTCTCTCTCCCTTTCTCTCTCTCTTTCTCTCTATCTCTCTCTTTCTCTCTATCTCTCTCTTCTCTCTCTCTCTCTCTCTCTCTCTCTCTCTCTCTCTCTCTCTCTCTCTCTCTCTAAGGCTATGTATGGTAGTGCCTCCAACATGCCAGAGTCTGCTTCTGCTTAGAACAGGGCAATCGCTTAACAGGCGAAAAATCATCTCCTTTTCCCCGTCATTTATACAACTACGACAATATCTTCTAAAAGTAACCCTTATGCTTGCAGAAAATCTCCCGCCAGAACACTTGTTGTCTTTGAAGGATGCACCTTTGTTATATGAGCTCCTCAGATTTCATCGACATATAGCAGAACAAAGATTGCTTTTGAAGTGACCAGTCTGTAAATGGATTCCTTAAGTTGCAGTTTGCATTTGATGGCCCAGAAAATTTGTCTACTCTACAGTTTCTCTCTATACCTCCATTGCCAGGGCTTAATTGGAGCTTCTCCGCTGATATGTGGTGTCCAATCTGATATTTTTCTCTACAAATGGGGTCACATATGCATTGTTCTAAGCTGCCTGTCCAAGGGCGACCGAAATCAAAAAATTTTCGTTATAACCAGCACAAGACCTTCCACATGGTAGCATGCTTACTCCAAAAGACTGAAGAGAACTTATCGTTGCTATTTTGGTAGAATCCTCGCTCACTTATATCATATGAAAACTACAGCTGCGGGTGCTGGAAAATTTTAAATTTTATATCGGTGTCTGGGGCTCCTTTACAAATATTTTCTATTTTATATTTCACGTGCTGTCTGCACTATTGACATACTTCTATCGAACATATTTATATACAAACATGTGCATTCACCATTGAAGTACTACCCATTATCACAGAATCTCCTTTGGTAGCTCACCAAAGCACCCAACAACCATTAACCAGCAGACAAGCATCTGTTCGCCTTCACCAACCATCTGTCAGTTGTACTTTTTTTCTTGTTCTTCCTTCATTTTTTGTCGTTATTTTATTTTTATATATTTTTTATTTATTATTCTTTATTTTTTTGCAAAGCATCCCCGCCTCACCAGCTGATCTCACACGACGCACTCTTGACCGCCATCATTTGTCATACAAATGCACAATCCCACATACCTACATAAATAAACCGACACTTAAGCAGTTGTAAGTATATTACATATATATTTTTCTTTCCTACTGCTTTCTTTATTGCATTCTCTACGCTCGAACGCGCCCGACACTTGTCTTTCATTTCCACTTTGGCCGCCGCGCTGACGATTTGTCTTTACGCTGCTGACAAGATGTTCGTGCTCAATACCGTTGAAGGAGCTTGTGGTAACGAAGATATACACTTGATGTGTACAACATATATACTCACTATGAATATGTAGTGTATATATATATTTATATGTATACTATATGTGTGTATAAGTAAGTGGAAATGACAAGTGGCAGCATGAATTTATACAAATATACAAACATATGTCATATGACACTTAAATGTGCATTTATATAAATACAGCACATACACATATACTCACATACACACATACGAGTACAGATCTACATCCATTAATTTATATGTGCAAATATAAAGTTGAGCCTCTGTAAGTGGGCATAACATGTGCGAATATAAGTATTATTTTCTCCTCTATTATTATAAATACTTGCAGTATTACATATATACGTGTACATATATATTACACATTCATATATACACTTGTAAGTTTGTTGTGCTATAAATGTAAATATATAGCATTAATGTGACACAAAAATACTTAGCTATATATATGTGCGTATGGCGTAGAATGGTTCACCATGAATTTATTTTCGTGTCACTTGAAGATTTTTATGATATTTTCCTTTCAACTCATAAACGAAAATTTTTATTGCTTTTGTAAATGCATACTCATGTTTATTTTTTCTAAAAATTTGGTTATACACATACATACATACCTACTTACACATATCATTTCAAGATTCTTAGTTTAGACAAACATATATTTTTTAAATGCATTTTATTGTAATAGAGACTGTGGTAAGTTGCTTGTTTAGTTGATAAAAATGAAAATAATAACACTTTCAAAGATTTTGTGAGCTATTCGAGTAAAGAGGTCTCATCAAGGTTAAGAATATATACGACTCGTCACGCAAGTAAAGGTAAGCTTGACCAAAATGGAACCTGAATAAGTTGTGCGGCTTTTATTATTTGCAGTAGGAGGTAATTGGGATCCGGTGCATTGCCTACCCTTCATGCCACTCAAAGCAGATTTAGACTTTGGAATATTGATAGCCTATAACCGTTCTTACGTGGTAGAAGCAAAATTAATATCAAATTCAAATGGCTGAAAAAGCAGCCCATGGGTATTTTTTTGTCACATAAAAATGATGATAAAAAATATAAATACAAATATTAAATATTAAATATATACATATTTTATATATTTAGCGATTTTTATTTTGCGTCTAAATGATTTTCAAACAAATGGAGGAAAACTCAGTTCTACCGATTTTAGTTCATTTTTATTCTACTTTAATATATACTATTTAAATTTATTTTATTTAATTCTATTTTATTTTATTTCATTTTATTTTATTTTATTTATTTTATTTTATTTTATTTTATTTTATTTTATTTTATTTTATTTTATTTTATT
The DNA here is from genome assembly GCA_037013455.1 of Ceratitis rosa. NCBI lineage: Eukaryota > Metazoa > Arthropoda > Insecta > Diptera > Tephritidae > Ceratitis > Ceratitis rosa. Next base: position 23,113,090 of record JAWMAG010000013.1, on the reverse strand, counting down.
TTATTTTATTTTATTTTATTTTATTTTATTTTATTTTATTTTATTTTATTTTATTTTATTTTATTTTATTTTATTTTATTTTATTTTATTTTATTTTATTTTATTTTATTTTATTTTATTTTATTTTATTTTATTTTATTTTATTTTATTTTATTTTATTTTATTTTATTTTATTTTATTTTATTTTATTTTATTTTATTTTATTTTATTTTATTTTATTTTATTTTATTTTATTTTATTTTATTTTATTTTATTTTATTTTATTTTATTTTATTTTATTTTATTTTATTTTATTTTGTTTCATTTCATTTCATTTCATTTTATTTTATTTTATTTTATTTTATTTTATTTTATTTTATTTTATTTTATTTTATTTTATTTTATTTTATTTTATTTTATTTTATTTTATTTTATTTTATTTTATTTTATTTTATTTTATTTTATTTTATTTTATTTTATTTTATTTTATTTTATTTTATTTTATTTTATTTTATTTTATTTTATTTTATTTTATTTTATTTTATTTTATTTTATTTTATTTTATTTTATTTTATTTTATTTTATTTTATTTTATTTTATTTTATTTTATTTTATTTTATTTTATTTTATTTTATTTTATTTTATTTTATTTTATTTTATTTTATTTTATTTTATTTTATTTTATTTTATTTTATTTTATTTTATTTTATTTTATTTTATTTTATTTTATTTTATTTTATTTTATTTTATTTTATTTTATTTTATTTTATTTTATTTTATTTTATTTTATTTTATTTTATTTTATTTTATTTTATTTTATTTTATTTTATTTTATTTTATTTTATTTTATTTTATTTTATTTTATTTTATTTTATTTTATTTTATTTTATTTTATTTTATTTTATTTTATTTTATTTTATTTTATTTTATTTTATTTTATTTTATTTTATTTTATTTTATTTTATTTTATTTTATTTTATTTTATTTTATTTTATTTTATTTTATTTTATTTTATTTTATTTTATTTTATTTTATTTTATTTTATAATTTATTACTCAGGATTCTTGAATGCACGAAATTACAAATTACAAATTTAAAGATGCACATGCCAACAATTATAATTTATTTAATTTACTTCCCTCCCCTCTCCTCTTCGCTGACATTAAATATTTAAGCGCAACAAAACTTACTAAGTTTTGCTCTACTCTTCTTTGTTGTTGTTGTTATTATTGTTGGCTAGAGCCTTATTTTCAAGTTCTGCAGACGCATTATTGTATCGCTCATATTCTTGTTGTTGTTGCTAGCTTCAGGCAGCTGGCAAGCAATGCATTTGGCAACAAAGCCGGATATGTGACAGGAAGCTGGAGGAAGCATGTTATTGCGGCAGCGGTGGCGGCGGCGTAGGAGGTATAGCAGAGCGCATTAACCTCGCAAACGTAGGCGAAACTCCAAAGTACAATAGAAGTAATGGAGGAGCAAAGAAAAAAAGTAGGAAAATAAAATACAAAAATACTAAAACTATAAAGAGTATACCAGAATGAAGGTGAAGCCTGCGGTAGGGTTCACTTGCTCATAGGAGAGAGGCTGTTAAACTCACACACTTTGTCTGAATAGCTGGAAACTTTAGTACAAATTTGCTCTGGAGTCTAACTTGTATGTATGTATGTATGCGAGAATATGAGTTTTTTTATTAATACTGAAAATAAATGCTTGCGTGTGTGTGCACCTATATTTGTATTAGACAACAATAGCACAAGTTTCAAATAACTTTCACATACACACACACACACACAGTGGAAGGCAGTCAGTGCTTCGCCACTCTTGGAAATTTTTCAGTAGCAAACAATGCGCTGAGAATTGCATTTATTGCATTGTTGTGGCTAGAAACATACCTTTACTCCTTCATGTGTTTGTGTACTTTGGTAGAAGATTAAAAATCTAGAGAAAAGTATATGTGTACCTATGTGTGTGAAGTAGAAGTGCATTGAAAACTATTCAACTACGACTTTGCCAGTATTTAGTACTTAAATACTAGTATTTTTAAGTACCCCACAGCGTTTTGGCACAGCAGAGTGGTCCTGAGTGCGCATTAACTACTGTGAAGTGCGAATGAGAGGGCGACAAAGAGTGCGGCGGCGGAGAGTGCAGCGTAGCATATTCTCGTATTAAAAGTACTTTGAACTTGCTACTTTTCACAGTAATTTTACATTTTGTGACGCTTAAAGGATTTTAATTGTACCCACAGGCGAAACAGATTATAAGCAAATGAAGAGCCTCGTAGGCATATATATGTATATATGACCTTTTAAGATTAAAAAAATCGAGCCTTTTCTATATTTTAATAGAAAAATAGATAAATAAAATACAATCTTAGATATATTAAAATAAATTATTTGAACTAAATTAAATTATATTATGTAAAAAAATAAAGCAAAATTAAATTAAATAAATTAAAATAACAAAATAACCAAAATAAAATAAATTAGAATAAAATAAAAAGTAAATTAAATAAAGAAATAAAATTAAATAAAATTAATATAAATACAAAAGTGAAATGGAATAAAAAATATTAAATAAAACAAAACAAAAAATACAAAATTAATATAAATAAATAAAAAAAATTAATTAAATACAATTAAATGTATCTAAGTTAAATAAAACGAATTGAATTAAGTTAAAATAAACTAAATTAAATATATATATATATAATTGGCGCTTTGTAACCGCTGAAGCGATTTTTCGGCCGAATTAAATTAAATTAACTTAGATAAATTGAAATGAAATAAAACAAAAATAAATAAAATAACTTGAAATAGAATTAAGTAAAATAAAATCAAATCAACTAACATTACATATACTTAAATTAAATAAAAATAAATAAAACAAACTAAGGTGAAATTAACTAATTTAAAATAAAAGAATTAAAAGCAAAATTAGATTAAATTAAATAAAATTAAACTAAATTAAATGAAGTAAAATTATTTAATATAAAATGAAACAAAACAAAATAATAAAAAAAATAATTAAATAAAAAAAGTTATTAACGTAGAATAAAATAAAATAAAATAAAATAAAATAAATAATTTAAAATACATAAAATAATTAATAATAATTATTTGTAGTTTATACTACAAATAAAATAAAATTAAATAATAACTAAAATCAAATGATTTCAATAAATTAAATAAAAAAGTAAATTAAAACAAAGTATAATAAAATTAATTAAAATAAAATAAAATAAGTAAAAAGAAAATGAAATAAAAATAAATAAATAGCAAAAATAAATTTCCTAAAAAAATTGAAAATAAATGATATAAAAATGTAAAAAAAATAATTTAATTAGAATAAAATAAAAGAAAATAACATAAAACAACTTAAAATAAAATAAATATTGTACCTTCAAATAAAATACAATAATATAAAATTAACTAAATAAAATAATAAATAATATCAAATGAATTAAATAAAATATATATAAATAATAAAGTAAACTCAAACAAGGTATAATAAAATTAGTTAGAATAAAATAAAATTAATAAAAAGAAAGTAAAATAAAAATAAATAAATAAATAACAAAAATTAATTTCCTAAAAAAATTTAAAACCTTCAAAATTTGTGTGACAAATTTCAACTGATTTTTTCATCTCCATTTTTCCTTCAATTTCCTTCCCATCTACTCTCCTCCACCCTACTCCAATTTAACAGTCACTAAATTTCTCTAATTATGCCTTCTACCTTGTACTTTGTCATTTTGTCACACAGATTTTTTTTCTTTTGCTTGCAAAGCAAATTTTTCAATCATTACAAAGTACTATTTTTCTGTCAACCTTCGAGGTCAAGTGTGATTCGGTTATGTGTTCAGCAGAAAAATTTGTGTCAAAGTAACAACAACACAACAATGTTGTCAGCTACTCAATTCAAGGTGAGCATACAATTAATACAACCCTGTGTTTGCATGTATGTACCATAGATTGGTAGTTGCGCTCAAAGGTATGCTTCAACAATGTAGCACAAAGGTAGAACAGATGATGATAAAGCTTTCAAAAAGTTGTCTCACCCTCCGCCTGCCAATATATAAGTTGATATCTACTTATTAGCCTTGTTGCTCGTGTTTGTCAACAACTTTTTTAGTGAAAGGCATTGAAATTTGTCTACGCTAGGCAAGCTGATCGGGGGTGAATAGAAAATATTTCAATTTTGTAAACAAGTGAGCTAATGTTAGCTAAAAATGTGGAAGTTAATCAAATTTCTAACAAATTTGAGTGAGAGGAGATGATTGATAGGGGAGCGGCGCACAATGTGTTGCATTTTTTTAACAAAAAAATTAACAAAATTATTTTAATGTCAATATATATTAATATAGATATTTTCTCCTGATTAGTAGAAGGGAAATTTTTGAAAGCGAAAAGTAAAAGAGAAATTCTCTATATCTAGAAGAGTGGAAAAACATAGAATTATTATTTTTATTTTTTATAATTATTTCAATGAAAACTCTTATTAGGTTTTTAAAATCAACAAAGATGTTTTCTTTTCATTTGATTAAATTCGTAGAGAGGTGTACGTGATATGCACACATAGAAAAGTTGCCCAAAAATGTTCTTTGCTGAACCTCTCCTGCTCATGCCCTCATTTCATTATCAACAACTTCCACGAACTGCGAACTGTGAGCTGCAAAACCAACACAAAGTCAGCGTAAATTTTGACCAACTCAAAGGTAAGCTAAGACCGTCAGGATTTCAGGATTTACAAAATATGGAATTTAACTCAAATTTGGATACCACTTTTCAGCAAAAACTTCGCATTTTAGCACTTTGAGCTATGAAATTCCAACATTTCTTCTCCCTTATAAACTTATAATTATCAGCGCTCAAAAGTTTTTGTTTACATTTCTTGCCCGCGAGTCAGAAATATTCACAAGGGGTAGTTGTTGTTATTATTGCTACTTTTGCTTTAAGTCTATGTTGCTTGGTCGGTAGCGCTTCTCCTACACATATCCTTGAAAATATTTGCTTTACTGTGATTTTAGTTGGTTTAGTTTGGTATGCGTACACATTTATTTATATATCTTTGTCAGTGTGTTTGTGTTTTCCTGGCGCTGACTGTTTGGTATTCCCAATTTTCCTTTGACTCGTTTTGGAAGTTGTGCTATTTGCTTTTGGTATTTATTTATTGGAACTGCTTTTCGCTTTGTATGTGCGTATATGTACATATGTACGTGTATGTATGTACATATATATATATCCTCGCACTAAAGTTTCATCTTTGCTTTTGCTGCTGGCCGACATTTGTCTACGCGTTTTAGTGCTACTGAGTTTGGTGTTTGAAAATGTTAGAGACTTAGTTTCAGCTTATGAAGGTGAATTCTCTTAGTGTTTTGTTCAAAACTTAAAATATTTTTGAAATTCAAATAACTACGTATGTAGTGTATCTAGAATTTACGCGATGAACCTACTACTGTAAATAAAGCAAACATCATTTCTGTTTTCTATTTAAATTTAGTTTTAAATTTCATTTGTTTTTTTTTTACTTTCATTTTATTTTACTTTATATAATTTTATTATATAACTTTTTTGTTTTATTCTATTTATTTATATTAAATTTAAATTTATTTTATCTTATTGATTTTATTTTATTTTATTTTATTTTATTTTATTTTATTTTATTTTATTTTATTATATTTTATTTCATTTTATTTTATTTTATTTTATTTTATTTTATTTTATTTTGCTTTATTTTCTTTTATTTTATTTTATTTTTTTCTTAAATTCATCCGTATTTTATATTTCCCATACTTGAATATAATATCTGTTCGCCGGTATAAAATTTGTACCATTCAAATTTTGCCCTGAAATGTCAATGTTTGCTAACACATCTGGCTAAAACAGAAGTTTTTGTTCTAAATATTTTGAAAACAGCAGCAAACTTATGCTCTATAGCAACATTATCATGTTGTAGCTCCTTCCACTACATATACCTACACACGCTTTGAACCCTCAATGACACTAAATGAATTCTCACTTCTGCAGCAACAATGTCGTGTCATATACAGGTGTTTTTGTCCGAAAATTTCTATTTCCATCAGGCTTTCCATTTTGAAGTGCAGCAGCATTATTATTATTTACTTTTTTTGACACTTCACTAGGCAGCGGTTGCACTTTGTCAAGCACGGTGCCGTCTGTGCGCTGGTCGAATTTAATGAAAATATTTCCGCATAAATTAGTTGTATAGTGATTATAATCAAAATGGAATGCTCAGCATATCAGGCGGGCTATTATAGGGACCGAAATGAAACATGTTTTATAGAGCGTGTCGATAATGAAGTGGTTCGAAAAGTGTTTACAATGGTAAGGCAATAGCGAAAAATTAAAAAAAAAATTGAAATGTCTTATTTAAATATTTTAAATTTTTTTGCAGAAATTATTAGCTTCATATGCTTAATTTTCAATTAAGAAAAAATTAAAAGATAAATTTTTTGCTTTTAATTTTGTTAAGTTTTTTGCACCACCGCTGATGCAAACAAAGTTTTCTTTTATTGTAACTCACATTTGCATATGTATGCCTACGGTAGGTTTTTCTATCGGCCGTTGGCTCATATTGTTCAACCGCTCCCGGTGGATATGGTTTTAATTAATGTATGTTTTTTATTTGCGGTATTATTTAGCAATTTTGTAAACAATTGACATTTGACTTAACTAGCACATACTCGTATATATTTACATAGGAATAAAATGCATTAAGTTACCATTGTTTCAGCTTCATTTGTTTTCATTTCATTATACATTTACATGATGGTTGAGGCGGTTAATACACAATTGTTTTATTTTTAGGGGTAAAATGAATTTTTGATGGATTGTTTTTTAATAAATAAATACCATACATTACTTCACCAAAAATTTTGAGAAACTTTGCCAATTATACATTTATGACAAATTAAGGATATTAAATCAAAAACTCAGCTGCTTTATTGCGCTAAATTCGGCTAAAAGTGCTTAAAACGCCAACAAAACATGACTTAATGCTTTCTAAAATTATTGCTGTTAGCGCTGAATAAAGTATTACAGCGCTGAATAAGCTAGTTTTCAGAACAAATGATCCTGATCTTATGTCTTTAATTTAAATAACAATACTGAAATTAGAATTAGTGAGGTTGAATTGTTTTGAATTTATTGAAAGTAAGAAAATTTAATTTTCCCAGTGCTTAATAAAGCATATTGAAATGATTTGAGCATTATATCGCGCTGAATTGAAGCAGAATAAAATGCGCTAAATTGATGCAAATTTATGAAAAATAAGCAAATAAAATTAGATCTAAGAAGCATACGTTTATTTAGCTATGACTTTTTTCAAATACCTTCCAGAAAGGATTATTAAATACCAACATGAGCTACTTTTGCAGTAAGAAAAGCTAAGTTATACCCTATTTTTGCATTAAAAGCATAAAATCATAAACGTATTAGCAATAAATATATTTTAGAGTGTATTCAGCTGCGCTGAATTTCTAAAAACAGCGCTGATTTCAATAAAATTCAAAACCAACAGCAAGATATGTATTATCAAGAAAATATAATGGATTCAATTGCATGCTGGATGACACTGCGTTCTTCATATAACGGAAAACTAAATTTTTTGGCAGCGTAATTCCATTGGAAAGCAGATAAAGCTTTGAAATTATGCTTAGAATCTTCATAATGCATATTCAGCTCATGTTTTATGTTCTGAATTCACCAAATATGCGCTGAATTTACTTACTGCACTTAAGCTTACAATTTTTTTTACAAGGTTTTTACTCAATAATGCTTCAAAAGAGCGCTGAGTTCTATAAAAGTTGTTAACAGTTAAAGCTAATACAGAACAAATACCCAAATACGCCCAAATATCCATTTATATCCCTACTCATCTCCAACATTTTGCATTTACTTGCACTTAATAGCTTTTTATGGTTTAGCTTAAGCCCAAAAAAGTCTCAATTTCTATATAAAATTTTATTGCAAATTCAATACCATATGATCTTTCGTTACAACGCTATCGTTGTCGTATGCATGTAAGCATGTACATACCTAAATACCTATAGTTGTGTTCAAAACCCATATGAGTTTGACATACTTTCATACTTTTTGACTTCAACACATTGACTTTTGACCTGAGCCAATTTATTTAGTAGCCTTCAAACTCATCCACAATCAATCACATGCTTGATGTATGTACATACTTGAATTTACATATGTTTTACATGTTTCAAACTTTTACTTTAAGTATTTTGCATCACTTTCGTTCAGTTTGTACATATGTATATACATACGTGTATGTAAAGTGCATTGTAATCAATAAAAACTTGATGAGCTCAAATTGCATAAAATTTTATGTGATTGAATTGCAGTTGACCGTAAAATGCTTGACGACTGCAACGCTAGGAATCGTTGTCGATTTTCTTAACGAAAGAAAGTGAAGGAGAATAATTTAAATTTACATTCAATTTTTTTTTTTATCTATCTTACATATTCAAATTAACCACATGTCCATCATTTGATTGATTTTCTTGATTCGCTTGACATTCGCCCACTTATGGCTTTTCTTTTGCTTTCGTAATTCGCTTTCTCAGCTGTCAGCTGTAAATTTTAGCATTTCATTTTTCATTTGCCTTGCATGTTGTTATATGTTTGAGTTGCTTGTCAGCATTGCTGATTGCCCTTGTTATTGGGGTTTATCAATTCACAGTCAATTTTAGACTCTCAGTCAAATAAATTCAATGCTGTGAATGACAGCGTGACATATAAATGTTTCTTATATGCTTTTCTATTATTTCTTACATTTACTTGTCTAATAAAATTTATATGCATACATATATACTTTTAAAATGGTTTCTTTCAAAAGAAATGCTTTGGACATTTATGGCTTTTATATGGAAATTAGTTTGTATTAATGCAGGGTTGCCACATATTGCAATACAGCAGGCATTTTTAACGAGTATACTAGTAAGGCAATGATTATCAATCAAAATTTTGTGCGCTGAATTAAATTTAAAGCCGCTGAATTAAATTTAAAGTTGCCGCATAGACGATAGTCTGGATATAGTTATAAAAAATTATTTTTGTTTCTTAATTAGTTGCGAAAAGTTCAGTTATACTTTAGAAATTTAATAAACTGAACTTTAAAATTGAACAAAAATAATTTTAATCAATTCAACATCAATTCAGCGCAGAAAATAGCGAGCTGAATTACACAATATTCTTTAAGGTGACTTTAGTTATAACAGAGACCATAGTTTAGCATTAAAAAGTTGAACTGAATTCTATAAACAGTTCAATATATCACTAGGACGTCGTACAAGAAAGTTCACAAGGAAATGAGAAAATCCAAATCACATGGCAACCCACACAAACACATAAATAATAACAATTTATTATTTTCGGTAGCAAAGTAGAATCAACACAAACAACATTTAACTGTGCTACAATGAAAAACGTATGCTCGCTACCCCCAGAAGTGTCCCTAGACTGGGTCAACACGAGCCAGTGAAGGCGATACATAAATTTTAAGAGCGACAGTGTCCTCAATAACGGAAATTTATATGATAAACAGACAATTTGTGTGCACTTTGGAACGCACAAATGCCGTACTGGACTGTGACTGACTAACGGTACAATGAAGTTAAACGTTTGGCACACGTAAATTGCTTGTTTTGTAGTTGAGTGGTTGGAGTGTTGGCTCAAAATGCAAATTGAATACAATTGATGGTTATGTGGGTTGTAAAAAATTTATTATGTATGCTCACGAAATTGTGGTAAAAAGTTTAAAATTTGTTATTAGATTTATAGCCACTTTTTAGTGTTTTTTTTTATAAAATATTTCTATATTATTTTGAGCTGGTCGTAAATTTGTAAAATTTCGCATTTAAATTGCTTAATAAAAGTAGAGTGTTTGTAAAATAGAGTGTTAGAACCGTAGGAACAAATGAAACTGGAAATAGAAATAAAATTTCATACCGAGCGAATAATTTTTTTTAACTCAGATACTCCATATACTGAGATATCTAGAACTTAACAACATTAAAATTAATTGATAATTGTTAAACAAAAAATTTAAAATTAACTAGTACCGCATATTTAGCGTGCAAAGTTCTAGAAATGTGTTGTTTATTCCCAGCTGAATTACTGTTAAGTGCGCTGAATTTGGTAAAAAATAAGCAAAAAGTGTTTATTAGTTATTAGTAGCTTGTGTTTAAGTTGCTGAATTGCAAAAAGAAAAATATTGCCCAAATTTTTAATTTTATAAATTTCCCTTTCATTGAAGAAAATCCAAAAAAAAAATCCAAGATGCTCTTCGAATAAGCGAGTAATGCTGAGTTGCGCGAAATTACTAGTCTATTATTAGAGTAAGCTGAATTTGGATCAAACAGTTCTGGTATATTCCTAAGTATAAGTAGTCATCTTAATTGGCTCCGCAAATTTTGTGCAAATTTATACATTTTATTTCATTACCGAAACTTAAACTGAATAAGTGAAGCTATAGCTGAATATTAAAAAGTGAAATTATGTTAAATGGTCTATACGAGTATATTTAAGTCTAAAAAGTGTACTCTAAATCGCTGCTGAATAAGGCTGAATAGTTGCTGGATTGTGAAAAAATCTCAGAGAGCATGATTTCAAATTTTTTGGTAAAACCCGTTTTGAAAAGGGTTAAAACAACACATTTTTTATAACAAATTTCATTCATTCCTTATATATAGGCGCTGAATATCGGCTGAATTACAGAAGAAGCTTTGATATTAAGAAAATGAATAAGGCTTAAAAATTTTAGAACCAGGAAACTCAAATTTCATCTGCTGAATTGAGTTGTATTAGTGATTTTTTTTTTAAATAGTTGAAATAAAGCAATTGACTTACGAAATTTTTCCATGAAAATAAACTTTTCAAGCACCATTTGACTTACCTGAAAGGAGCAAGCAAAATACAGAGAGAAATTTATTAAAGTTTGTTTGTAAAATAGTTTAAAATTTCATTATATTTACAAAAATAAAATTGAATTATATTTTATATTTGAAAATATTATTAATGCCACGCCACCCACATAACGCCATAAATCTCATTATCTGTCCAATCAGCTGTCACATAATGCGCACATTTAAAATGCATAAATCAATTAGGCATAAAAATAATATGGCAAGCCAATTTCAGTATATTTATTTATTTGTTTATTTTATTTATTTGTTTTTGTACTTAATTACAAATCCGTTATGTTGTGTTGTTTGGTTGGTTTTGTCATTAAAAATCATTAGCCCGCATTAAGGCAATCGCTGCAATAATAATGACAATAACAAACAATGCGATAACGGAAGAGAGAGCGAGAGAAAGACAGAGAAGCAGAGAGTGAGCTAGCAAATGGACAAATTTAAAAATAACAGATGTGTGGTCGATGAACTGACAGCAAAATGACAGTGGAAATTAAATTTTTCGAAAAAAGGGTTTTTAAAACACCTTCACACATATGTACATACGTTTGTCTAGCGAACGTGAGAAACGCCATGCAAACAACGGCAATCAGCGTCGTCATTTCAAATTACATGTAATCATGCGCCCAGCTGGCCCGGATTTGGGAGATAAAAAATAATAATGAAGACTGAGGGCAATAAGTGTGCATAGATATTTTTTTTCGGATAAATGTAGATTTAAAAAATACCAAAAATCGCTTATAACATATATTTTAGAGTTTTGCTCCTAATACCTGTATGAATTCACTTATTCAATAAAAGTAAAATATTTGGCAAAATTGAAATAAAAAATACAACTTTCAATGCTTACTTTTAACGAAAACTGGCAACATCGCAAATAGAAACTTTCAGTGCTACTTAAATACTCCAGAGATTAGAATTTTGTTTGTAGAAAAACACTTGCAGATACAGAAAAGCTCCAGGATAAGGACAAAAACTTCGAAAAAAACTCAGCAAAAAATTCGTAACAAGCCATGAGACATGAAGAAGAAAAATTGATATGTTTTGTAGATGATTATCAATTAACACCGAAGAGGAAAAATTGGCAGCAATTGTAATAATTACCACCAGAAACATATAGTGGAAGTTTACACTATATTCTATGAGGATATTATTTAAGGAAATTTGGTCACTTCCAAAGTGTTAAGAGAAAGCTGAAATTCCACCTGAAGGAAGATTGGCAACATTGCAATTACTAAAGGGTGGTTAAATTGTAAGGGCCGATGTTGAATGTGAACCACACCTAAACGCCAAGTTTTTTTCTGAATTTAATTTGACATTTCTCTATTTCAGACTTACTCAATTTGAACCATGGAGAGATACACAATCCAACAACGTGTTAAAGTTATCCAGACTTATTATGAAAATTTTCGAAGAAAATCATCTTCAGTGATGAGGCACATTTTCACCTCAGTGGATTCGTCAACAAACAGAATTGCCGCATTTGGGCGAATGAGAATCCAAGAGTGATTGTCGAAAAACCAATGCACCCACAAAGAGTGACTGTTTGGTGCGGTTTATGGGCTGGCGGCATCATCGGGCCGTATTTTTTCCAAAATGAGGCCGGTCAGGCAGTTACTGTGAATGGTGTTCGCTACCGTGAGATGATAACGAATTTTTTATGGCCACAATTGGAAGATATGGATGTGGACGATATGTGGTTTCAGCAGGACGGTGCCACTTGCCACACAGCTAACGAAACAATGGCTTTTTTGCGCAACAAATTCAATGGCCGTGTTATCTCACGTAATGGCGATGTCAATTGGCCCCCAAGATCATGTGATTTGACACCGTTGGACTTTTTTCTCTGGGGTTATTTGAAAGAAAAGGTGTACGTCGATAAGCCAGCAACAATTCAAGAGCTAAAGGATGAGATAATTCGGCACATTAACGGCATAGAAACTCCGTTATGCCTCAGCGTCATCGAAAATTTGGACCATCGTATGGAGGTGTGCCGCCGAGGTCGCGGCGCTCATTTGGCCGATATTTTGTTACATACATAATTGAGTAATACCAATATATCATAATAAAATAAAATTTCAATAATTTCCTAAATAGTTTGTGTTTTATTCAAAATCAACATCGGCCCTTGAAAATTTAACCACCCTTTATTACAGCAAGAAATTCACTACAAATGATGTGGTTGTTAAAACAAAGCAAACTGATTACAACAATAAATAACAATAAACAACTTAAATGGGAAATTTCAAAAATGTCACTTCGTGAAAATTAGCAACATTGCAGTAAGAAACATGAAAAATTCCAGCAAAAATTTACCAAATTTTTATAACGCCGACAAAAAATTGTCATCGTTAATGAGAATACTACCAATAAAAGTTTTCTTTCTGGCATAATTGCCAACACGCTACAGCAACAGGTGAAAAGTGACAACATAGCAACAAAAAAAAACACTCTGAATAATAATACTTGAAGAAAATTTACCTTTCACACAGACAGAAAGTAATGTGTGGTTAAGAAATTGCGGAAATCTATTAAAAGTAAAAAACCACTCAAAGGCAACATTGCATAAATAAACTACCGATTCTTAGCAACAGAAAAATAGTAAAAAATTTCGGAAAGAAAATTGCCAAGGTCGCAATGGTCATCCCCAGTAAGAATATCGTTATAGAATAATTGTCATTATCCCCTGAGAAAACTGGAATCATTACCCCCCAAAAAAAAGCTTCGAATACGATTCTACGAGTATTTTATTTTTGCTAGGACGTTTATGTTGAATTACAAAAACAACTTAAATAAACGTTTGCTCAGAATCTCTTGATCTGATATTACGACAACCAACATTTCCATACCATTCTAGCCAATATCACGGATATTATTGTAGTTTTAATAACCATAAAATCAAAAGCGGGTGATAAAAAAAATTTATTATTATTTTTTAATTAAAAATAATTAAATTTTAAATAAGCCCACACACGCTGCCCACAACACCACCAGCAATGTGACAGTTGGCGGACAGCGTAAGCAGTTGGCAGAAAATTCATGAATATTGCAAGCAAATCGCAAAAGTAATTAACACAATTTCACATATCAAACGCAGTGACATATGTACATAATTTTGTCTGATATTCAACAGATATACATGTACTATACACTTCACTGCGAAACCAAATGAGTATGATGTTAAAAAAAACTTATCCTTGTACTTGTGTATAAGCTTTAAAGTATACACTTGTATATACTCGTTTGTATATACCTAAATAAGTTCACTTGCCCCATGTAATCAGCCTTCATCTATGTGCGCTGCAGCATTCAATTGAGTGGAAATGATTTTATACCTATTTGCATGGCTATAGTACTTGTATATATGTAGGTATGTGCTTGTATATATACAAACAAATGCTTTGCCAACTGTATATTAGCATGTTATCTGCGCTTAGATTTTTTTACGTCACTGAAGCACAAGCGTAAAATCAATTAACCTAATTTCAGTTAATTACTAGTACACGCTGCAATCTGCAATCGCAATCGGTGTGCATCTACGTGTATATAAATATGCATAGGAGTATATACAATTTTAACTAAATGTAGGTACTTTCACTTAAAAAGCTAAGCAACGGAGTTAATATCCGATGAATATACCATCACAGTATTAAATAGATTTAAAATTAAAGCTTTATGTGCACGTAAAAATAACGACTTTGTGGAAAAAAATATTTTCAGGAAGATTTGAAAAGTTAATTTTACATTTTCGTTTGATTTTATTATATTTTGTTTTATATTTTTTTTTCTTTTAGTTAATTTTATTTGATTATATTTGATTTGTATTTTATTATCTTATTTTTGTATTTCATTTCATATTATTTTATTTTATTTTATTTTATTTTATTTTATTTTATTTTATTTTATTTTATTTTATTTTATTTTATTTATTTTATTTCTCATCATTTATTTTATTGTATTGCATTTTATTTCATTTGGCTTTATTTTATTGTATATTATTTCATTTAATTTAATTTATTTTATTTTATTTTATTTTTTATTTCATTTTATTTACTTAAAAGGTTTTTTAATTTTTTTTTATAATATTGTAATTATATTTTTGTCTCACTACTGAAAACGTTTTTGTAGTGTTTAAAAAAGAAATAATATTAATTATGTGTTCTCATCTCAGCATGCGCTTTATTTTTAATTCCTTAACATGAATTTTGTCAACGCGAAGTTTAAAAAAAATTTAGAGCAACACGCGTGAGCCAATTTCATGCAGTTAAAATAAATAAATAAAATCATTATTCGAAATAAACGCAATACAAAAACAATTGAAATAAATTTTACGTTGCATTTGCGTTTAAAAGCTTAGCGAGTGCCATAAAAATAAGCCAAGCTAAGCCGTTTACATGCCAATTTATTGATTAAATAACAAATGGCATTATCACCATTTTAAAACAAGTATAATGCGATTGTATGTATGTACCATATATTTGTGTATGTGTGTACATAAGTACGATATTGATAGTAAATTTTAAAAATTATTATTGCACTGTTTGCACAAATCTCTTAATACCATATAGATATAGATAGATAGGTATACGCACATAAATATATGGTTTATAAATGCGAAACGACATATCAAGCGTGATATGCGCTTATGAAACGGCTTAAAGCGCCTAAATGTATGCAGGCCTTGAATATATGGCTGTGTGGTAAAAGAGAGAGAGAGAGAGAGAGAAACGCACAGACAAGCGGATGTGAGCAATTGCTTAGCTCTGCATGTCGATGTAGCTGCGCATATATATATATATATACATATATGCATGTATGTATGCGTTAGTATTACTGCCACTACACGCGCGAACAGTTCACTTAATTTCCGCAACAATTCGAGCGTAAATTGGCTATGGGCCACGAAAGGCATTATAACTCTATATAAATGTGGTTGTATGTGTAAATATAAATCTGCATGTTGTTTCAAATTGATTGTTTCAGCTTAATCTTTCGGCAACTACCAACAGCAACAACAACGAAAACTACAACAACTGCTAACCGTTGTACATTTGCTAGCGTTCGAACGCTACAAGGTTGATTGGCCGGCCCAGATCGCTGGTTGCTGGCGCGTGTCGGTTAGCATATACTATATACATGTATGTATGTCATAATCATAAATGGCAAATAGCAATGATTGGTGGATAAAAAAGAAATTAATAACTAAAAAATTGTAACGATGAAAAATATAGCAAAAAAATTGTGAAAATATTGAAAAAAACATTTTTTAAATTTTAAAAATCTATATCATATCTATTACATGTGTATGTATTGCAAGCCTACAATTCAATTAAAATAAAAAATATGTTCATAAAAAAAAAAAACAAACAAAAAATATTAAAAAATTTTATGAAAACAAAATAAAAAATATACAATATAAATAATAAAAAAATTAAATAAAAAAATTCTTTCCAATTTATTGCAAATTGATGGTTTGTATATTTCACTGGAAAATAAAACATTTTATGCTCTTTTTACAATACTTCATACATTTGTTCGCATATTCGGCGCAACATTACCATACATATGCACATATGTACGTACATATATATTATATATATGTATATATTATATACAATAACCGGCTTGCAGGCCAATCATTCATATTTTATGGCTGCGCATTTTTTATGGCTTGCCAAACAATTTTATTTGCTCATCTTTTTATTAGCAACAATTGCATTAATTTTTTTACATTTATTTCAATCAATCTCCGGCATACATACATACATACTCGTACAAAGGTTTTTTTTATTATTTTGCCATAAACTGGAAAAGTTTGTTTTATTTGAATTTAATACAATTTTTATTGCTCTCAATTTCAAGTGCGCATTTCCCATTCCGCATTACGAATTTCATATTTGTAAAATATTCTTTCTACAAAGCATTGCTAAAATAAATTTCTAAAATTTTTACTTACTATTGTAAATGAGAAAAAATAAAAAATATTAAGAGAAATTTAAAATTAAATTAAAAATAAATCATGTCGCGCCCTGGGAGCGTGGAAAACCCTTGGTTTGGAACCCGCCGCGGAAAAAGCAGATCCAATGAAAAGGAAACAATAGCTCTAGTTGAAAGACTCCCTTTTTGATGACGGCCACGGTAAAAATAATACAGACTTTGATTTGAGGGCATGTACCTGGAATATCCAGTCACTAAATTGGAAAGGAGTCGGAGCCCAACTGTTGATGTTTTCGGAGAGGCTTAAATTAAGGCTGTGATTTGAAGGACGAAGAAAGGTGGGTGCTTGTAAAATATACTACAACAGTGTCGGATTCATGGTAGGAGAGAGACTCACTCGACAAATCCTGAATAAATATCTTGGCACAATCCGCCAGAAAGCAAAGTTCTTCAACTCATCACTAATTTTCGCCTATGCTGGTACGGAGGAAAAAGAACAATGTAGCCAAAGACACCTTCTACTAGAGCTAGGCGCTTCCTCGCTATGTTGTAAATATTACACTTGGCGACTTTAACACCAAAATAGGCTAAAACCAAGCTTCGGCGTATCATTCGAAAAATTTAGAACAAACGACATCTGTCCAAACTTCGCCGGAGCAAGGTCATCACAACAGCTCGGCAGCAGGACCTGACTGCACTTTGGTATTTTAAAATAATAATCAACTATCGTTGATTCGACTAAATAAAAAAATGCCATCTTTGGAAACTAGAACAGATTGATTCTTTCACAAGTGTTGCTTGCTACACCATAATTCTATAGAGGCTTTGCTTGCCTTATCTCCCTTCAAAGCAAGTTGTCGCAATATGGCATCAAAAGTCACCAGGCCGTTTCAACTTTAAATAAACAAATAAATCACAAAAAGACTTAAAAACTACGAGAAGGCATTTGACGACCCTTAGACGAATAAATAGAGTAAGAAAAAGAGAATAAATAAAAATAAAAAAAATAAACATGGGGGAGTAGAGAAAAGTAAGTAATGCAAAAAGAGCTTGCCGCCAGCAATTGTGAGTATTTACCATTTGACAGTTAAGATTGGCATCTGCATACAGCAATAACAAGCGAAATAAAGGCAGTAAAAGAAGAGAAGCAGCCAAGTCATAGCATAGCCTACTATTTGTCTATCTCCCTGCAAGTCTGTATCTCCCTCACTCCCGCACCGTCGTTAGTTCTTCTACGACCCCTTCGTGGGTTTCAATGATTCTCCTCTATTTATTTAACACAATCTCCGTTTACAATTTGTGTTTTGCCCACAAATATGTGGCAGTGTGACAGCGCACATAACCTCAAACACACACATACGTAAAAAGAAGCGAAGAATTTTAAAATGACGCTTTGGCACTTCAAAGAAAGGCAGACAAAAGCAGAAAAAGAAAAGCTCACTGCTGCGCGATCGCAATCAGTGTTGGCAATAAACGCCTGGTGCCTGCTGCCAGCCTGTCGTTATGTCTTAAAAGAGCACGACAATTATATGAAAGGAAAAAGCGAATTTCAAAGCACCTCTTAGCAGCAGCAGCAGTACAAAGCAAGAAAATATTTGTAAGCCGTGAGCAAGGCAAGTCCAATGCGAACAAGCAAATCATCTAACCTAATTCCTTTTGTGTGTGCCATTCGCCGACGACCAGGCTTTGGCTATATTTGTTAAGTTGCCGCCAAAGACATTTAAATATAATGTTTGTCTATGTATGTGTGTGTGTATGAGAAATGAATGTGCCTTATGGCCAGTGCTTTGTTTAGCTTTATTTGTTATTATTTTTTTCTTCCTTTTAAAGCAAAGCATAATTTTTTTGGTATTTAAGTTTGCTTAAGTTTTTTTGGGTCGTCCCATTTTTAATAATAATAAGGTCACTTTTCTGAAGGCCAATTCGAAATGGGTTTTAACTTTCATTGCGTTATGTTACAATATTTTGAAATTGTTATATTTTTTCATATATTGATATGTTATTTGATATATTTAATTTGGTTTTATTTTATTTTATTTTATATAATTAAGATTAATTTAATTTAATATAATTTTATTTTGTTTTATTATTTTATTTTATTTTTATTTATGTTCTCTTATTTTATTTTATTTTATTTTATTTTATTTTATTTTATTTTATTTTATTTTATTTTATTTTATTTTATTTTATTTTATTTTATTTTATTTTATTTTATTTTATTTTATTTTATTTTATTTTATTTTATTTTATTTTATTTTATTTTATTTTATTTTATTTTATTTTATTTTATTTTATTTTATTTTATTTTATTTTATTTTATTTTATTTTATTTTATTTTATTTTATTTTATTTTATTTTATTTTATTTTATTTTATTTTATTTTATTTTATTTTATTTTATTTTATTTTATTTTATTTTATTTTATTTTATTTTATTTTATTTTATTTTATTTTATTTTATTTTATTTTATTTTATTTTATTTTATTTTATTTTATTTTATTTTATTTTATTTTATTTTATTTTATTTTATTTTATTTTATTTTATTTTATTTTATTTTATTTTATTTTATTTTATTTTATTTTATTTTATTTTATTTTATTTTATTTTATTTTATTTTATTTTATTTTATTTTATTTTATTTTATTTTATTTTATTTTATTTTATTTTATTTTATTTTATTTTATTTTATTTTATTTTATTTTATTTTATTTTATTTTATTTTATTTTATTTTATTTTATTTTATTTTATTTAATTTTATTTTATTTTATTTTATTTTATTTTATTTTATTTTGTTTTATTTTATTTTATTTTATTTTATTTTGTTTTATTTTATTTCATTTTATTTTATTTTATTTTACTTTACTTTATATTTCTTTATTTTATTTTAATTTACTTTATTTTATTTTACTTTATTACCAATTTATTTTATTTATTTCATTTGTCTTTCTCAGCTTAAGTTATTCCCCCAAAATAAAGAATTTGCCCGGCAATAATGCCTTTGAGTGACCATATTTATCTCTCAAGCTTTGCTTTAGTACACTTCTTTATAACTGAATACTTTTGAAGTTCCACTCAATGTTATATGCAGGAGGAGAGACCGAGAAGGCTCGCCTTTTTATTCTTACTTGATGACCAAAGCAGACGTTATGATTATTTACATACTTAATAATGAAAAAATTAAACTTGCGGCTTCTTCCTCCTACGACCAAAGCACACACTACCAATTTCTTTTCACTCAACCGCCAGTCTTCAGCAGCTGCTTTGCGGCTCTAAGCAAACATCACTTTTCTACGTCCCTTCCACTATCTCTCACTTTTGCTTCTTCAATTTTTCTGCTACTTTTCTCGTTATTCCTATTGCCTGCCTGCCTGCACCTAAACGACTTTCCACTTCACTTCACTCACTATGGCGCAATGCCTTTATTGGCTTTAGGTTGGAGTAGAAAAAAAAGTGTTGCAGAAAACTGAATATAATAAATGTCTATAAAACAATGTGAAAATGTGCGTAGCAAACGCTGACTTGCTGCTTGCCTGCTGTTGGTGGTGGTGATTCGGTTGCCACAGGAAAATCATTTTAAAGCTTTAAAAACTTAATTTCCGCCTCAGCATAGATATCTACGTTGTGATGAGAGTTGTGTGTGTGTGTGCAGACAAACATATGTATCGCCTTTACTTCTCCTCTCTGTGGTTGCCATTGCCACACTACTCTCCTACACTCCGCCCTCTCTTCAACAATTGCCAGCCATAATTTATACACGAGCATATTTTCGCTTATGCGGCTGGCAAATGGCAGCGAATGGCGCCAATTGTCGGCAATTTTATTTCATTTCACTTCATTTTTTTTTCTTCTTATTTGCTCACTGGCCTTTCTCACGCGCTGCTGTAGTGAGTTGGTTTGAACTCCAGCGTACGTTTTTTTCCTTGAACTTCATGCTTGCTCTTCTGTTTTTCTTTACTTGTTTCTATTTGAGTTTGTCTTCATTGATTTTCCTAACTTTTTTTCTTCCGCGTCACTTTCTTGTATGCGGTTGTCAGGAGCTGCTGATTTCTTTTATTTTCTTTTTTTTTTTTGCAATGGAATTTTTATTTTCTCTGAATTGATTTTCATATTTTATTACAATTTTCATTTTCTGTATTTCCTTTGTTTCTTTCAGTTCCTTCGCCCTCTGTGGCTGCCTAATCTTTCACTTCAATTCGTCTTTCTTCGCCGCAGACGAGCAAAGACTTTTGTGGCAACATTGAGTACATATATTTGGCTTTATTTGTATGTCATTGATAAAAGGTAAGAACGCACTAACTTAAGTTTTTTCATTTTTGAAAAGCTAGAAAAAAATATCCTTGTGATCAAAATAAAATATTTATTTTAGTAAACTTTTGTACTTAAAAAAATTATTACTACTTTGGGGCACTTTTCTCATTCCAAAACATTAAACTATTTCGAAATATTTTTTAAAAGAGATTTCATCTCTCTATGTGAATCTTATTATGTCAATTTGTTTGATTAATGATTTATTCCTTTTGTTTTTATTTTTATGGTTGGGTGATTTATGCTTTCACACATACAATCACACATACATGCAATTATTCGCATATACAATATCACTGACAGCTGGCATATTATTGTGGGTTTACGATTTTTTTCCATTGATTTTATGTTAATTTCGGGATTTATTAAATTTCGTTTCTAAAATTACTATTTTTATATGTTTCAAGATTAAAAAAAAAATACAGATTCAACCAAAAAAAAACAAAAATAATAAAATTTTTAAATTGAAATAAATATTGGCCTTTTTTACAAAAGCAATTCCTTTTTATATTTGTCTTTATTTTTATTTTTATTTGTATTGTTGTTTTGATTTCGGTGTTTAATTTAATTTTATTTTTTTTCGTGCCATTTTTATTTTTTTGGTTTAATTATTAATTTGATCTCAATGTAGCTATTATTTACTTTTGTTAATTTAATACTTTTTGCACATTTATTTTTAAATATAAATATTTATAATTATTTTAATTTATATTCTTTTTATTTTAGTTTTTAATTTTAATCTTAAGTTTATTAATAATTTTAGTTTTAATTTTAATTTTAACTTTGATTTTAACTTAGATTTAACTTTAATTTTAATTTTACTTTCATATTTAATTTCATTTTAATATTAATTTTATTTATAATTATAATCTTAATTTTATTTCAATATTACTTTTATTTTTAGTTTTAATTTTAGTTTTAATTTTAGTTTTAGTTTTAATTTGAATTTTATTTTAAATTTTTAATTTATTTTCCTTTTAAATTTAATTACTGTATTTTGCTGAGCGCTTCGAAAAAGTTAAAATTATGTATATTTCCTGCTGTCAGTCCTCACTGATTTTACCCTTGCCCAGACATACCAACTCTTGGTTTTTTAAGTACAAATTCTGTCAAATTCTTTCATTATGTTTTCTTATCCTGAAACAAAATTTTTTCAAAATTATTTCTGAACTTTCTCCAGTGTTTCTTTTCATCTATACCATTTTCTATTTTTTTAATATGTCTTAAGATATTGTTTTTTCTAGATTTTCCTTCATTTTTCAAGATTTTTTCTATTAAAATTTTATACATTTTTTTTTTGACCTTTAATTATAAATTTTTTCACATTTACAAATATATATTAAATATATTTTCTCTTCAATATTATTAGCATATGTTTTATTATTTTCCAAAATATATATATTTTTAAATGTATTTTTTTTTTAATTGATTTAAATTTTGAATACACATTATCTTAAAAATTACTAGAAAATTTCTTTCCTGTTTACCATATATGGAGTTGATATATATACTTATTTTATATTTCTTTCTTTCTGAATTTTTGTTTCTCTCTTACCCATCTTCGTCGCTGAAATCATGTTTAAAATCCAACGCGTTGTGCTTTTAATTAATTTACATAATAAGATTTTCGTTTGAGTACAGAATTCCCCTCTGAAGCAATATTTATGTATAAGCACGTGTATTTCCTTTCACCAATTCCTGTATTTTTTTTATCAATATCGCACTCATTGAGTTGTTCTCTCTTCTTTACTTTACTTTCACACATAGTTATCCGCTACTTATTTGTCAATACTCGTATACAGTCATTTACTTACTTACTGCTTTACCTTTGTTCTTTGATTTCTTGCATTTTACAGCATTATTTCCCACACTTTTAAGTAGTAATTTCGTCTTTTTGGTAAAAATCTTAAATTCGATGCTTGCATAAAAAAAGGAGCTTTCAATTCTGCTCAATTTTAATTGCATGGGGAATTTTATTCACCGGATTCGGTTGGCATTAAATTAATCGCTTGCTTGAAATCTCTTCAAAGATATAATGCGTAGATACAACAATGTGATGCTTATATATATAGATATATAAGTATTAAATAATGTATTTATTTTTGCATTATATCTGACCTGCGTTGCGCTGCTTTTACTCGCTGACGCATTTTATTACCTTAAATTTGAGTATCCTGTTGCTTATTTACCTTCATTTTTGGCTTATTTCATTTTATTAATTGTAATGCTATTCACTTAAAAGCACGCACACACAAACATACACGTACACTTCCTACAATTCTTATTCCCCTCATTTATCAATTACCTTCTCGATGCTTCTTCACTTAATGGTATTAATTTTACGGCTGCCACATTCAGTGTCCGTTTACGTTTCCGTCATGGATATTTAATAAATTGGAAAATTTTTACACGCGAATGCAAATTATGATCCAATTTCTCATATTTCATTTTAGCATTTTCATTCCTTGTTATGATTATTGTTGTTGGATTTAATTAAACGTGGCACTTGAAATGATTGCCAGCAAAGGAGAGGAGAAATTAATGTACGAGTGTAGTATATAGAATTCCGTGTTCTTTGCATTTAAAATCTCTTTAAGCTGGCAGCAATTGAATCACTTAAGTGAGGATTTAATAAGATTTTTGATTTATTTCATGATATTGTGTTGGGAAACTTTGTGAGCTTGCATTTCTATTAGAAATTTATTGTGAAAAATTCAAATTCTATTTTAAGGTGTGGACCATGGCGTATGAGCAACGTAAAAAAAAACAAAATATATAATTAAATTTTCTGGTATTTAAAGTAAGTTATTTCAACATATTACCAGTAATGTAATGTTTAACCTTTTAACCATTTAATTTTCAATACTTTCCAATCCGCATTTTTCCACTTGATACTCTTAGTCAGAACTAATTTTATGAGATTAAATTTCTTATCAGATCGCAAACTATTCCAAAAAATAGTTTCTAAGGAAACATGGGTAAGATTATTTAATTAGTAAAACCATATTTATATTCTCATAATTGCTAAATTTAAAAAAATAAATCCCTGCTGTATATGGGCTCAAAGATTTGCCCGTCTTAAGGCATGCCTCTGGTAACAGGCGACTAAAATCCAATAGTTTCCGCTACAGCCGAGTCTTTATAGCAGAACGACCCGGATTTTTGTTCGGCCAAGGACTGTCACTCCCGCAATATTCCCCGAAAATCAGTTGGAGGAAACAACAACATCCTTTTAATTAAAAACTTTTATAGTTATATTGCAAGTATTAATTTGATAATATTCATCATTCCATTAATTTTTTAGGAAAATATTGTAAGCAAATGGCAACTCTACTCAAAAATATTTTCTGCCGGAGAAGCGTCAATTTAAAATAATTAATTAAATTAATATATAAAAAAAAATAATTGAAGAAATTCCAAACAAGTGGCAACTCCTGTCAAACATATTTCTTTTATAACTGTGTAATAGTTAATATTTTTTAGTTTGACTTTAATAAAATATAATGTTTAACATGTGGCAGCTCATTCCAACCAACTTTCTGCCATACACACTTTCCGATTAAATATGGTATATTCTGAAAAATTTTAACAAAATTTTTAAAATAATTTGGAGAAAAATTTTAAACATGTGGCAACTTATCTAATTTTTTTCTAACTCTAAAATATTTAAAAGTTCCAAATTTAATGAACCTATAAATATTTAAATATTTTTTCATCTCCTTAACTTTATTAGAATATCACTCTTAGCAGGTGGCAACTCTGTAAATATATTTTCTACCAACCAGTTGCTTTAATACCTATAGTATAATATTACTTAAAATTATTAATTAAATTTTAAATTTAAATGTAAAAAATTCCAATTATGAAACAGGTGGCAGCTTTTCTCAAACATTTTTATCGGCTCAAAAATGTTTAAATCGTCTTAGTTTGTTACTTTTGTTCATTTTACATACTTTTTTGTAGATTTTTTTAGTAAACTTTCAAACAGGTGGCCACCATTGTAAAAAATATTTTCTGCGAAGGAATAATCGTAAAATTCTTTATTTAAATACTCTCATTAAAATACCTTATGCATATGTTTTTTTAAATTAATTAGTTCTAAAATATAATTACTAGGTGGCAACTCTTCACATATTAATTTAGAAACTCTGTATTTCATATTTAAAGATTTTTTCTTTGCTACAAATATTACAAATTAGCAAGCAATATTTTCTTTGTTTTTTTTTTTAATTTATTAGAACTTAAATAGATGGCAACTCATAAAAACTGTGGCATTTTTTTTATTATTTTAATTTTTTTTCGCATTCATTTCCAATAAAATTAAATTGTATAAACAACTACAGAAAGGTGGCAGCACTGCCTAGTTTCTTTATTTTTTCTTTCTTTCAAGCAAACTTCTAGGACAGCAGAGCACATACAGATACATTTAATTTTATATAAATTAGTTTTGTTTTGTTTTTTGGTCTGGTCTACGACCGCCGTGGCGCTGCCTAAGACACACGCCATTCGAATAAATGAGAGGAAATTGTAGGAAAATTAGAAATTAATTAAAACCACAAGAAAATGTTAAGCTCCGAGGCAATCAAGGCAAATGCGCAATTGCAGAACGGTGTGATGAAATAAAGCAAATAAAATGAGATTCACCTACATGCGCCTCTATATAGTAGGGGCAAGCGGCGTCATTTGACTCAAAACGGATGTGGCGCGTTGGCGAGAGTCGGTGAAGGCCTAAAGCAGCAGACCAAGAAAAGACTGCTCAATTAAAGCAAAGAGGAGGTGTTAAATTGAATTGCTCGCCCTGGTAGCCAGCACAGCATGCGTTTGTGGCAGCGTTGGCATGAAAGACAAAACGAAATGAAATGAATTAAGTAATTTGCATTGAACGAATAAAACGGAAACGCAATCAAAGTCCGAGTCAATGCCAGAGGCAACATTACTCTTGTAATAATTGTGGTAGAAGGAATGTGAAAAGGCACTGAAGAAAAAAAAGGCAATCAGGCAATGACGGGTTGAAGGCAAATGAGTAAGGTGAAGAGAGAAAGAGAGAGAGAGAGAGATAGAGAGAGGGAGAAAAAACACAATTAAAAATGAAATGTAAAACAAAACGAAAGAGATAAAATAGCATTTAAGCGGAAAACGTTGATAAAAACGGGAGCTTTTTGAAATTGAAAAGGGGAATTATGCGTTGAGAACTCTACATTTTTTTATTTGTCTTC
Source organism: Ceratitis rosa (assembly GCA_037013455.1). Classification (NCBI taxonomy): domain Eukaryota; kingdom Metazoa; phylum Arthropoda; class Insecta; order Diptera; family Tephritidae; genus Ceratitis; species Ceratitis rosa. Next base: position 23,086,703 of record JAWMAG010000013.1, on the reverse strand, counting down.
TTCTTTTTCCTAATGATAATTATTTCTACACTTTGTTGGCTTGCCTGTGCTTTTATCTTTCTTCGCTTACTTTTGCATAACACTCTACTTTGGTTTTTCCTTCATAGTCATTTTCGCCATTGTCTCACACATTCCAGCATGCGGTCAAAGGTTTAATTGAAACGTAATTGAAAAAGCAGCTCTTTAGTTGCGGTAAAATTCCTTTGCCTTCTTGACATTTACTTGAAAACACTGTTGCTGGGGCGCGCATAATTGAGCAATGGTATTAATTTGCAATGAGACAGGGGTAAAAGTGACAAGCACAGCGAGTGTAGGAGTGCAGACGCTCCTTTTTGCGCGAAGAAAGTTTGTGTGACAGAAAATTGCTTACTTACAATATTTAATACTTCCTGACATACCAGTTGACACAAATTCTCTAAAAGGGTTGCCAAGAAGATCAATTTTTGTATTAAGTAAATTCATAAAATAATTTAAATTTAATTTATATCTACCACTAAAGAACATTTTCGGGTGAAGGAAATTTTTTTTAAAGCTGCCGGCCTTTTTTTAAACATTTAATTTATCACATTCACAAAGAGCTGCCAAATTTTATTAAATACTTTACTTAGCCAAATTTACAATATAAAATAAAATAAAATTATACTTAAATTTTTATTTATTTATATTAATAAAATAAAAAAAAAATATCTTTACTTAAATCACATTGGGCTCACAATTTTTTATCCAATTCATAAATTAGATCATATATGTATAACACAACAGAAGAAAATATTTTTTAGCATTATTATCTGGTCTAAATGAGTTAGCTTTTTCCCATGTGGTATATCTAAAATAATTATCGGGATGGCCAACTCATTTTAATTTTTAACTCAATAAATTTATGACAATTTTCCAACTTTCCTTTTAAATATCATAAATAAAAGTATTAATAAATAAAGTTTTTTTCCACAGATAGCAGACTGAAGCAAAGAATTATTTTTTGAGAGAGCTGCCACCAGATTTAATTAATTTTTCTTTCTTTTAATTAAGTATTACAAAAATATCAAAAAAAAGAGAGAGTTTAAGTTAAGCTTGTAAGCGAAGAGGCCTTGGACAAGAGATGCCAACTGTTTTAATTTTAATTGATTAAATTTATAAAATAAATTAAACACTTTTTTCGCTACTGTGTCCGGGTAGTCTTACAGTTATAATAAATTTAATTCAAAATTTTAATTAAAATTATTTTTCCATGTAAATAAATTATAAACATATGTTTGCGATATTTTTTTTCTTCGAAGGAATGCCAGCTGTTTTGATATTTGACTTCAATGAAATTTTTAAAACAAATGGGATTTTGTAGTATGACCAAAAAATTAAGGTACTGTTAAAAGTCTTTCCCAACGAATTTTTTTTAAAAGAGTCGTCAACTGATTTAAATTTTTAAATAAATTCATTATTTAAAAAATAGTAATATATTGGCATTCATCCATAATTTTTCCTTAATTTTGCTAGTAAAAATATTTTTTGGAAGAACAACAAACTGTTTTTAAATTTTTTTTTCAATGCATTTTACAAAATAAATAATTTATTATAATATTAATAAAAAAAATTAAGGTATTGATAGAAGCTTTTCCACACAAAAAGGGTTGCCATCTGTATGAAAAATATAAATCACACGTTTCGAGCAAAACTGTTCCGCAGAAAAAAATTGATTCTAGCTAAATTGTAAAAGCCGAAAATAACGAAATTAAATTAAATATCTCAAAATTGATCCATACTTAAAAAATAGCGGGTCAAAATCAAGCGAATAGTTTTTATGAGCATTTTTTCTACCAAATATCTCGAAAATTTAATAACAAATACATATTACCTCATTTTTCACTTTTTCTTGCACCATTTCCCAACACTTAATGTAATATTACCACTTTACCTCCAAAAACGCCCTAAAATATGCCACAATTTTTGAGACCATTAACAGAACATTCAATAGCTACAATTTCATTTTCGGCCAAAAAAAAAAAACTAATAACTACAACAACACCACCAGCTGTTTGAGGTTAAATTTGATTGGCGTGTCTGTTTGTGAGTGAAAGAATTGCCTCAGCCACTGCCGTTTAGCGTCAACGTTGTACGCCAAACCACAGTCGCGGCCATTAGAACTACTCCTGCTGCCACTGACACATTTGCAATTCAAATTTTTGGTAAATTATTTTCCAAGCCAATTGTTTGTTAATCGTTTGTTTGCCTCTACTCACTGTAATTTGCCTTTAAAAAGGTTCAACACTATTGTTGTTATTGTTACTTCTTTTGTTGTTGTTTTTTTTTATTCTTCTCCACAACAGTGCGAAAGTTTTTGTTTGTTAAATAACAATTAAATGAAAAGTATCTGTTTTTTATGTCTTTTTAATTAAAAGCAACCCTCATTCATGCCGATGGTAATGCCATAACAGAGCGCCAAGGCATTATTTGGTTGCGTGAAATTACCGTTATTGTTGTGTATGTAAATGAGTACAATTTTCTTTGCGCCTTTCGTAAATTATTTGTAGAATCTCAGTCGCTTTTTGGGTTATGAGCACTTTTGCGGTATTTAAATTGTCATTCGAATTCGGAACCCCCACCGCGACCACCCTACTCCACTCGATGTACGCTTTGCGTAAATTAATTACGCTTGGCGCTAACAAAATGAGAGAAAAGAAAAAACCCTAAGAGACTAACAAAAATAACTGAAATATTCGAATGCTTTTAATCGCTTGGCCATTTCTCACAGCTCGTTTTTTTTTTTTGTGATTTCACTACACTTTGTGAGTTTAAACGATTTTCCTTATTTTTGATTTTTTGTTTTTTTTTAATATTTAAAATTCACTTTTTCGCACATTTCAATTGCTGACCCAATTCAATCGAGTTGAAATTTATTGTTGAAAAAAGGAAATACTAAAAAAAAATGCCAGCCTTTAAATTTCCCGTGGAATTCAATTAAATTTTAATATTTGGGTTTAATTGAAATTTAATTTTTTTAAGTTTTTTATTTTAATTTTTTCATCCTTGGCTTAACATTTTTTTTCCTGGAAACGCTTTATATTGTGATTATGATTTAATGCGTGGCAGATATTAATGAAAAAACAGTTATTTATGAATTTTAATAACTGAAAGTGGTACAACATGTGTACGAGAGCTTTTAATAAATTCAGTGAAATAACAATTTTTTTACAACTCTTTATTTATTTATTAATTTCTATTTTTTTTTCTTCTTCCCCGGTTACAATACACTAGGGTCAGCCTTTTTACCAGTTCTCGAAACAGTTGTGATATGAGCTTTTTGATTTGTCCTTGAGGTTTTTATGCTTTTTCTAATCTCTTAAATCAGTCTTTTTATAGATGTCTTCAGTCTTCTGAACAGGAAAAAGTCATAGGAAAAACTCAGTACCTTTTTTTGGGAAATCAATTTCAAATTTCTGAGCGCATAACCTCAAAATAATATTCTTATGAACTATACTAACTTATTGTAGGAGCTCTTGCTGCACCACAATATAGAATTCTTAGTAGACAGTAAGCAAAATTTTAACATTTTATTAAGCTTGATGTACTTTTTTTATCAGTCTTGGCTGAACCTGAGCTCTCCCAATCAAACGATTGAGCATCGGTTTCTATGTCAAAGTTTTACAAAGTTTTTTTTATAGAGATGGAGACCTCTTACATGATTATAGCTGAGTTCACAATAGCACGACGCCAAGTGAAAACATCAAACAAACATCAGCTCCCTCTGTTCCTTAGCATCGGAGTAGAGAACTTTCTCCTCTTTTCTACCACCGACGGTAGTCCGCTGTCAATACTAGTCCATTTGGGCAGTCTTGTTTAAAATCGCCCAGTGTATGGAGTTCCTACTAACTAGTTAATGGACCTCTTAATGCAGTTCTAAATGGGAGACACCTGAGAGTGGCGGCAAGCTGTGGATGTGGAAAAAAAATGTACGCAGTCATTTTGGACTTGGGGATATTTTAGGAATAGCCTAGACTGATGGTCGGTGAGTTTGAATGTTTAAGTTGCTTACACTTGGTTATTTAGTCATCGAACTCCTATAATGCTTATGTGAATTTTAGGTTCATAGCGTAAAAGATCAAGTTGCGAGTTTGTAAGCGATGTAAGGTAGCTAACGCCAGGTCATCAGTACAGAGTTGTATGGAACCTAAGTTCTGACAGTATAGGATATAACACCGAGTATCACGA
>JAWMAG010000013.1:23067500-23077500 GCA_037013455.1 Ceratitis rosa | reverse complement strand
TCGATTTTTATTATTGTTGTTGTTGTGCTGCCTATAGCGCTAGCTATTATCATATAGCTATGAGCCTGCTTTAGGTGTTGCCCGTTTCGAAATCTGCGTCCAGCAATAAAGTAACAAGCCACTTACTGTGCGGTCCTTCAGCGGCGTTGTTAATGTACAACGACAAAAATAGTAGCATACATTCAGGCACTAGGCGGTTTTACTTACATTTTCCTCGTTTTTTTGCACTTGGCGCTGTTTTATAGCAAATTTTTGCTGCCATTTCAACCCTTCACAAGCTTGTGCGCTGTAGTGTGGGTAATTACATTGTGCGATTGAATATCCATTTATAGACACACTACAAGCAAAAATACACACCCAGCAACAGGAATAACCTAACTGTGGGTGTGTACTTGTATGTACATATTTACTGATTTTCACTTAATTGAAATATGAGTAATTTTTCGCTCGCCAGCTTGATTTGGGTTTATAAACTCAATTTTCGCAGGTATCCTTTCATGGCATCAAATTTCGTTTATTTATTTAATTTGGTCAAAAATTACTTACAAAATTTTTCGTTTCTGTATACGTGGCAGCAAAATGAAGGGTAGCTTACCTAAAAATATGCAATGGAAAATAAAAAAGTATTAATTTCAAGCATAAATTGGTTTTTAATACAATTATGTAATTATTGTAATGAAAAAAAATTTTAATTTGGTAGCAAAACAGGAAACTTTTTAAGCAAAATTTTTTTTAATTTTATATAACTTTAAGTAATTCTTACAAAAATAATAAATAATTCATAATAAAGAAAGAATACTAGATGTTTTTTTTATTTTCCAAATATAATTTTATGATTGAAGTATGCTTATATGCTATTTAATAGAATTCATGATACATTTTCTAAATCATTGCCTACATTTAGGCTTAGTTAATATCACAAAAAAATTATTAAAAAACAATATTTCACTGTCCTTCATTTTGCTCTCTTTATATTTTTTTACTAAGTATTAAAGAATATTGATGCGAAAAGTCCAGTGTTTTTTATATATTCTTCTCAAATCTACATTTTTTATGCATAAATTAAAAAATTTTGCCTGGGATCTTAAGCCCTTATGGAACTATAATAAAATTTAGAACAAATAGAATCGTTTATTTAAGATTTTTTAAATGAAACCAACTCCACGGCTATATGGATCCCTACCTCTGCTTAGTGTTTAATGCCTATTTTTTATATCTAAAAACGTTGCCTACATTCAGGGTGAAAGCATAATTTCTTATACTCTTTCAAGTCGAAGTTGTCAAGAGAAGAGAGCGTGCTGTTATAAATATTTATCGCTCATCCATATATGCTGGAATATATTTTAAACTCACTTTTCAAACTGATTTTTTTTTTACTAAAAATTTTTTTGAAATGAATTTTTCAAACCTGATAGTTTTTTTTTAATATGTGAGTTATTGAGTTTTGATGGAAAAAAAGTTTACCTTCAAGACTCTTACTAACATACTATTTTGATGGAAATTATAAAATTTTTGCATACATTTGGGATGAAACATTCGTTTTTAATACGTTTCCAACAAAATCTTGTGGAATATTTTCCTCTCGTACATTTTTTCATGCAAAGACAGGGAGTTAGTTTCTTTGTTGATTTATAACAAAATATATTTAAAAAAAAAATACTGTAATTGCCTTTTGTTTTGACTGCATTTGATTAATTAACTAACTAGTTAATCTAATTTAATTTAATATTAAAAACTTTATATTAATTTAATATGAGAAATGATTTTAAAAATCGATGCAAGTTATGTTTTGTGTGTTTGTTTTTAAACTCCAGCTATAAACCTATTACTTTACGACTTTAACTGAGTATTTGAGAATTATATTCACTTTAACTTCAACGCAAAATTCTACTTTTAGTCTTAAAGTACAACATTGCATACTTTTGGGTGGAAAACATTTAACTTTCAGCCACCACCAACTTGTCATGCCAGAAAGTAAACAACGTCGCCTACTCAAGTAGTGAGGAAGTATACACTTCAAGCGAAAAAAAAAACCAAAATAAGCACAACAAACGAAACTACCAGACGTCGCATACTCCACTCACTCCCCTACCGCACTCACTACTCACCCACCAACCACCCACAACAATTTTAAAGCACCTTCCGTGTGCCATATATTTTTTAATTAAAAGCAAATAATTAAATACTTTGTATGCGCCGCTGAGTGTTTAAATGCCAGTCAAGTCGGTGAATCAGCGCGTAAAAATGCCAGACAAAACGACCGCATAACGGTACCTGAAGCTAAATGGATGCGGCACAGTAATGTGGCATACTTATAGGCGCCAAAAAACCCGCCAGTCAGATCAGAAATAAAAAAACAAAAAACATAGTAAACAACCTCAAGATGTTTGTAAAGATAAAAAAAAAATTCAAACGAAATTATTATAGGCAAAACAATAACAATGAAATTTGAGTGGAAGAGCGTAGGAGTGGGAGACAAATGCTGTTTGTGATAAGAGTGGTTGGCTGGTGTTTGTTGTGAGAGGCGGGTATTGTGTGCCGTTTGCTTTTAACAAATACCATAGAGAAAATATTTTTAAGGCAATATACAAATAACAACAATAAAGCCAAATATAAATTGGAAAAGAGATAAGAAGCATAAGAAACGCTGCCATTGCAGCAACTACACGTACAATAGCAATAACAGCAACAAAAATACCATTCTTGTGGCGTGAAAAGCTAAACAAAAACAATTGACTTTGGAGGTGGTATTTTTTTCTTTTTGTTTTTTGGAAATTTAGCTGTTTGTTTTTAGTTTGGTTAGATAACGACAAACCCACATTTTTAACAACAACAAAATGTAAGCAAAACACCCGCAAGGCGCTGATGATATTAGAGAGTCAGCTCCCCGTTGTTGTTGAAGTGAAAATTTAAAGCTTTATTAAGTCAGCGCAAAGTCTTTTTTTAGTCTTTTTGAAGTCGTAAAAATACAGAAAAATGCTTTAAAATTCAATAATTCTCGAGTGCAGAAGCTATAAGGGAAATGAGTGAGAAAAATACACTCTTTATATACAGCTTTATTTATTTATTTATACCCACTTTTCAATTCCCTCCTCTTTCGCTACTGAATTTATATCGTTATTCTATACCCGAGCTTCCTGTTTTTCCGCTTAGCGTGTATTCTCGTCTCCTTCCATATGCGTCAAGAAATCAATTTCGTACCCCAAAAATATCAAACACATATTCTCTCACGCATTTTCGCCATATTGCCATTCAATTCGTTCCCTTCGATTTCATACAAGTCACCCCAACAGTCGCATAAAGCTTTCACAAAGACTCTACTGCAGTTCAAATCTACATAAAAGCGTCATTTGCTCCTTTTTTCAACTCTATTGAGTTTCGTCAATGACGTGACACTTTTTATGATCCTTCTCACGCAGATACACACACTCACAGGCGCGCTCTCAGTTGGTTAAAAGAAATGAGCAAAAAAAAAAGTGATTGTGTTTAAGTGTTTATGATTTTTAAATGGCAAACGGATTGTCATTATTTAACACATTATGTGCTGGTTTTTTGTGAAGCCAAAAGCATAATCGGGTAAGGGCGTTGTTGTTTCTGACTGGGCTAAGCGCGCGATAATATTACTCCATAATTTAATATGAATTGATAAGCAATAAGAGAAAAATTCATTGAAAACTGGCAACACTGTTACAGTTAACTATTTATTTCACTTCCGAAAAAATGAAAATTGGCAACGTCGAAAACAAAATCACAAGTAAACTATCATTTAACTCTTCATATGCTGATTTTTGGCTAAACCAACTGACTGAGAAATGAAAATGTTTAACGCTGTCACATATACATAAAAATATTAGTGAAACAATGTTTTTACAAAGAAAATTGGCAACATTGCATAAAAAAATAAAACATCTACTTCCAAAATTTCGTTGCTAAAACAAATTTATTTTATTTATTTATAGTATTCCTATTTGCTGATTTTGTTTGAGACCCTGAATGCAAAATTTTTTCCCAAAGATATACAAAAAAAAATTTAAAAAAAATTTAACTTAAATAAGATTTTTAAGCTTAAAATATTTGAACAGTGAAAATTGGCAACGTTGTTTGGAGTCATATTTCGAAAGATATTCTGTTTTTCAATGAATGAAATGAGAATTTTGATATCTGATTGAAGGGTATGCAAGAAAATGCAACTCATGCCACAATATTTCCAGAGTAATCAGCCTCACAGCACCCTCGCCGAGTTCAACAGCAGTCAAAAATCAATTTGCCACAAATATGTAATCAATATGCTACCCCCAAACCAGCATTTATGGCCGACTCATTGACTTTCTTTTCACTAACAGCGGCTACATATAGTCACACCATAAGTGAGACTAAGAGAACTCGCATCGCAGATGATGATCAAGGGAGGAGTATTCAGTAGTCATACACGAGCAAATATGCCACGGCTAAGGGCACACATGCATGGCCATCGTGACATTTTAGAGTTTATGGAACACATTTTCTTATTTTTGCTTTGTATTTTTTCTCCACTGGCAGACTAAGGTAAATACAAAGAAAAATGTGAGAGTACAACGAAGTGTGGTAAGCAACGGCCTGAAAAGAAAAATATGCTATTTAGCTGGAAAAAATGGAAAGAATGTAAGAAGTAGCAGCGCTGGCAGCAAGGAAACTCAAACACAACGCACCGGATGTGTGGGAAGCACTTAAGCGGAAGCGGATGCAGCAAGGTTGGAGACCTGTGTACATAAGTAGGTTTAAAAAATAAAGCGATAGTCGCGATGAAAACAACTTGGTAAGTGGGAAAATAAAAGTATGGCAGAGCTACACGATATCACTTAGTAGAACTTCACGTGAGCCAAGTTTTTGCTTTTTAGCTAAGAAAAAAAAACTACTTGAGAGGCTCGATTCTAGGTCTTAGACGCCATGGCCGCCAACTGCAAACATCTGGCTATTTTTCAAGTTAGTTTCCTTGTCCTGGCAATGCAACTTCAGCGCAACTCGCACCACTTGTAGTCGCCGCACGTACTTACCAAACGGTATACTATTTGATAGAAAATATTTTGGCATGCACACGAGTCCCTTGACAGCTGTGAGGAAATTTTGTGTTTTACGTTTTACTTTTCTTTTTGTCGCTTGAATTTTTTTTTACCTCATATGTTTTTATGTTTTTTGGTACCCTTACTTTTGCTTTTTCGTCGTATTTATACAATATTTTCGCAACTGTAAAAAATAACGGTCACTGCCCTTTTTGATCGATATGAAAAGTTTTCATAGTTAATATGTCTACGCCATGACATTTTCTGGTTGTTATTAAACAAGCGACAGAACATGAAATCCCGATAAACTCGAGCGGAGAATCGAATAATTATTATAACTTTGATAGCATAGATATTGAAACAAAGACTCCATTTCTATTTTACCTTACAACTTTCTTATTTTATTTTATTTTATTTTATTTTATTTTATTTTATTTTATTTTATTTTATTTTATTTTATTTTATTTTATTTTATTTTATTTTAATTTATTTTATTTTATTTTATTTTATTTTATTTTATTTTATTTTATTTTATTTTATTTTATTTTATTTTATTTTATTTTATTTTATTTTATTTTATTTTATTTTATTTTATTTTATTTTATTTTATTTTATTTTATTTTATTTTATTTTATTTTATTTTATTTTATTTTATTTTATTTTATTTTATTTTATTTTATTTTATTTTATTTTATTTTATTTTATTTTATTTTATTTTATTTTATTTTATTTGATTTTATTTTATTTTATTTTATTTTATTTTATTTTATTTTATTTTATTTTATTTTATTTTATTTTATTTTATTTTATTTTATTTTATTTTATTTTATTTTATTTTATTTTAATTTATTTTATTTTATTTTATTCCTTTATTTTATTTATTTTTGTTTTATTTTATTTTATTTTATTTTATTTTATTTTATTTTATTTTATTTTATTTTATTTAATTTAATTTATTTTATTTTATTTTATAATATTTTATTTTTTTTTTTTATTTTATTGAAATTAATTTAATTTTCTTTTATTTTATTTGATCTTATTTTATTTTATTTTGTTTTATTTTATTTCATTTCATTTCATTTTATCTTATTTCTTTTATTTTATTTTTTATTAATTTATTTTATATTTTTTTTGGTATTTCATTTTTTTTATTTTATTTTTTTATTTTATTTTGATTTTTTTTTCTTTTTTAATAAATTAAAAAATTTTTAAATATTATTGGCTGTTTTTTGTGCCATCTCTATGAAGTTTGGCACCCCTACACGTTGCATAAGTACAAGCACCCCATTCTCTCTGCCACTTCTATCGTCGTAAAGTACCAACTTCCTAGCGCCAGTACCGAAAATGCCATCAATATTTTTTATGACATTTATTGAAAATTCGCGGCTTCGCAAACTTCAAATGGCGCCGCTTTATTTATTTGTTTTTACTGCGTGTTTTGGGATTATTTTAGTTTTTTGTTTTCACTCTACGCGACGCACTTTAAAAATGCCTGCCTGCATGGTGTTTTATGAGTAAGAAGGCATATTTCGGTTTATGTTTTATGCAGATGGCTATGTTGATCTTTAATGTGTTTACTGCCGAAAACATGGAGAGATTTTTCATTGTTGCTTTCTTTTTTTATTGAGCCATAAAAGATATGCCGATTAAGTAAATTGAACAGAGCCTTTGCTTTTTTACTTCAAAAGGTTGTATGGGAGGAGGGACATGTGAGAGCATATGTTTTTTAATATCAAAAGTCATATAAAGTTATAGATATATTATATGCATATATTTAAAGCATTTAGCGGCGCAGATGCTCTGAATTGAGATTTCTAAGGTTCGGATGCAATCACATGCAAAATTAAAAAATTTTTGATTTTTTCAAACAGAAACTTTCACCTTAGGGTGAGAAGGGTTGAATGAAAATAGGCAATGGTGCAAAAACTAAAACCTTTGTTTTATTTTCTTCGTGGCTCTAAATTTAATATTATCTACCACAAAAACTTAAAAAAATTAGTTTTAAACAAATTCAACAGGGCAATTTTTAATTTTTCACCAAGTCAAAAATTGCATATGAAAATTGGCAACGTAGCTATAAATCGCACCCAAGGAATTTTATTTGGAACCAGCTCAGAAAATACATACATGAAAAGGTGTAAAGAGACTTTCTGGGTTGGATCACAAAGCCATGTTAGTCAACTAACATTTACTATAAGATTTTGGCAGGGATCAAAACTTTTTTAACTTGACATAACCTCAACATATACAAACATCTCACCAATGAAAACTTTACATTGACAGAATTCATCTCTAATTGAATAAAAAAAAATGCCCAACATAAAAAATTTTATGTAATAAAATTACAAAAAAAAATCAGTCCAGTTTTAGTAAGCCCTCATTATCAGACGCATTACATGCATAACTATAGAGCTTACATACAAGCACAGCGCTGATGGAATGCCCAAAGCACAAAAGCACCGACTGGCAGCCGCGCAACCTGGAAAGCAAGCAGGCGAACAGCACTTTCACTTAATCACCACAGTCGGCCGTCGGCAGCTACAAAGAAAGTACAAAGGCACTAAAATTATGTACCGTTGAATGAAGGAAAAAAAATCACAGAGATTTAAATAAGCGCGACGTTGTCGGCATAGACACCCTACGTTTACACTGTTATTTGCATGCCGCGCATAAATTATGCAATGCCGAAAAGGCGAGAGGGAGCTATGAAGAGCATAAGGAGAGAGGGGAAAAATAAAGGGAGTGTGTACATCATGCGATAACTGACGGTGTAGAGTGAGGGAGCAGGAGTAAATACGTGTAGGTACCCGCAGTGTGAAGCCCGTAGACGAAAGAGGCAAGGAAAAGTAAGAAAAGAAAACACACGATAGACGTAGTGCAGCAATAAATTGCAATGCCAAGCGTTACAAGTATTTTGCTTTGCTTTGATAAAATATGTAGACAGTTTGAGTTTGCCGAGCAGGAATGAGAAAAATTATGTAACTACTGCATATTAAATGTGAAAAAAGAATTAAAAACGTGTATAAAAATTACAACGTCCGACGAAAAACAGCTTAAGTGAAAATAAAATGAATGAAAATGAAAAAAGCAAAATAATTCGCCGCTAAGTTAAGCGGGTTGAAAAAGATGCGCCTGTGAAGAGCGGCTTTAAATATATTCAAAGCAAATAAAAGTGAGACGAAAAGAAGAAGTTAGAAGCTTGGGAAAATTGCGCAAAAAATAATTCACAGTAACTGGAGAGAGATAAAATTCTGGGAACTACAAAGCATAAGAGTAATAAAGAATGCAGAGATAGTAGGTGAGCAAATAATATTACCGAAGCAATGGTTGGCAGATAGCGAGATGAGCTGGAAACTCAGGATACCGCACTTTTCCTAGGTACCATGTGCTGAATATGGCACAAGCGACACATAGATATCCTTTTCTCATATTAGACTCTCTCTCTACCAACCGGAACCGTTAAGTATTATAACAAAAAATATATTTAGGGAAAGATCGTGTGTTTCAAGATGCTTTAATGATGGATATGTGGTTTGGAGAGATGGTCTGTTTTAATGTTACTTTTATTATGAAAATACAACGATTTGGAGCTGTATGATAGATTATTTGGGTAAAGATTTTAAATACAAGGACACATGTATGACCTTGCCAAAAAAAAACAAGCGGCTACACAGTTGATCCGCCTACTGATGGAAGTAGTTCCTAAAACTACCTGCCATCGAATCACCCTATCTCTGGTGAAGGTCAGCCATGTTTTCGTCCAACCATTGATAACAGACATATTTCGCTCTTTCAAAACATTTATGCGCCACCTCAATGTCGCCGGCTTTGAAGTAAACGGCGGTGTTAGCTGGACGTGACATTAACTACCGCCTGGTAAACTGAGAAGAGCTGCAGCGGGCTACAGCAACGCTGCATGTACTTAACTAAAATGCAAAAGAAATTTTAATATTTTTTTGCAGACTTTTGTGCGCTTTATATTTAATTTTATGGCATGCCATTTCATTTCAATTTATTATTTTTATATTTTTTGGAATTTCTTCTTCTTCTTTTTTCCACGCATTTCTCTAATAATATTCTCGACTCACTCGGCTTTCAGACAAAAATATTTACTTTTTATACACACGGCGTATAATTTAATGGATTTTTGCGTGCGTTTTAAGCGCAATAAACGCTGTAATCTGATCTGAATAGTGGTCAGGAGAATTTTTTTTTTTAATATAAAAATGCGCTCACACCGTATAGAATAGACAAGAGAAAAGAGTGAGTAATTGTGAAACTAGAAATTGCATACCAACAGACCAGCAGCACTGAATTGCTCGCTTTATACTACAAATATTTAGTGAAGCGCCATAAGGGTTTTGCTTACTTTTGCGCTTTTCCAGTTTCTCTTCTTCAGTAATAGAAAGCCTCAGCGTCAAGCCAAAATTTATTGCATTCTCAAATTCCTCAAAGCAAAAAAATAAACTTTTTTTGTTGGTAAACAAAATGTCTACTAAACTAAATTTGTAACTGAAGACACTCTGCACGGGTATGGCGAAGCACAAAATAAGCCATAAAATTACCACATTCTGTGACGAATGCAAACCGCATCATTTGCTATGTGGTGTGCGTCAAAAGTAAAAAAAAAGAGACAACAAAAGCATGCGCCACAAATGGCTACAAAAACAGGCAAGCATAATCAAGAGCAAAGGGATACTAAGGAACAACACTACTCACTCACACTCTTCACTCAAGGCACGCCACCTAAAGCTAAGCACATAACGTCAGCGTCAAACGGAAGGCGGTGAGAACTCAAAGCAGTGTTGAACCCAAAACGAAATCGCCTAAATTAAGCTCAGGCTTAAATGTGTTTCTTCAATACCTCAAACTCACTTAGTTTCACCTCTCTACATTTCTTATTTTCCTCACTACTTGTCGCTTTGCTCCACTATGTACTCAGCCTTACATTCTAAGGGCTT